>VVHJ01006098.1:0-10082 GCA_015107715.1 Tylochromis polylepis
CCCCCCCCCTTACGAGGCTACATGAGTACTGTAATTAACACGGACTCTTAATACAATGCTTGCGTAGCTGCATACATGCTAATAACAGTATAATATATAAATGTATTGTCTTCTTGCTATAATTTTTAGAGGCTTTAAATGGCAAATATGTTATTTAAAAAGTCTAAGTGGATAAATCAAAGGAGACATACAATATTCGCTTTCTTAAGCTTATGAAAAAAAATGTCCAAAAGAAATGTAACTGTGGGATTATTTTAAGGTAACAAATTCAGCCAAAATGACGTTTGATTAAACAAATATGCGTTTTTGACGCCTTCCGGGTAGTTTGGAGTCAATACGATGTGTGGCAGCTAATTGATACGCCTACGTTGAAAATTCCGATGGTATTTAAAGGCATCACGACGCGGCAGCGGTAACTATTTAACGACGGAGCTGGTCGGCAGTTTGCCGCATACACAACTTATTAATGTGAAGTGAAACGTAAACATAGGTGACGTAAATGAGTGTAAGTGAAACGAATCGGTATTCGGTGGGATTTTGGTGTTAGGCGTACTTTAGCTGCCTCTTGTTCTTTTAGTTTGTTCGACGTTAAACAACTTTGATGAGCCGAGCCCAAGGTAAGCTAACGTTAGCATTAGCTTAAACTGTTTTTCTGTCACCACTTGACAGCCAGTTATTAAAATACAAATTCCTAAACTTCCTCTGTTTTGACTGTTAAATAATATCGGTTCAACATCGGTTGGGAGTTGAACTTTTCCTCTCTCAGCGACTGTCAGGAAACAAATGTCGATGTAATGCTACGTGACAGGCTGCGGCGTCTTCACTGCTGCTGTGTTGTTTATTATTGTTGTTTTCGTCTAAGGGCTCAGGCTGCTTGTAGATGGACCACTTAATTCATCGGGTTACGGCGAGTGAGCTCATTTTCGCCTTCCTTCAAGCGGACCATGAAAGCGCAGGCTACGGGAAGGAGCTTCACTCCCTCAGCGAACAGCTGAAGCTTTCCTGGGACGTGAACAGCAATGGGCGCGGCACACGTAGCCTGGATAACGGAGAGCTTGAAACTGATGGTGGTTATCCGAGCGACATCGGAGTCTCTATCCAGGATCTTCACCCCATAGTGGATCTACAGCGCCGGGGTAAGTCAAGTCAAAGCTACGGTGATCCAGCTGTTTTAATTTTTTTTTTAAATCAACAGAGCTGTATGTGGCAGTTTTTTGAGACTGTGTATTAAAATAAATATCTTACAAACATGTCTTGGGTTAACCGACTTCATCAAATATATAGTTTGACCCAGATGTTTGTCAATAGTGCCATATTCTCGTAAAGTTGCCCCAAGCGATTGACTGAGTTTTTTTTCTTTCCAGTTTTAATAACTAAACAACTGAAAGTGAAACCAGGAAGTGACCCTGACCTCTTTTGTTTGTGCTACAGAGCTGAAATGTGTCAGCAATAGTCCAGAATGTTAAAATTGTCTTGATGGAGACTACAGAAACACAACTTAAGCCATAAATGTTAAACTTTATGCTGACTAATATGATATGTATGACCTTTTTTTTTTTGGCTGCAGGAAATCATGAACAGGCTGCAGCTGTTCTTGAGGTTGCACGAGTGTTGGGAGAAATCGCTGCCCAGTTTGAAGACAGGATTGTGACTGAAGCTACCAGGAACCTGAGCAATAACATATCAAACTCCCCTTGTCAAGTGAGTATGCGCTCAGCTAGAGGACTACTTGATGCACAAAGTACGTGTAAACAAGGGCTAGTTTTAAATATGCCAGTGTAAAACTAATGTGGATATATTGAGATTAACCTGGTGTGTGGCATCACTAGGGTGTTTTTATTTTGAGCCCAAGTGTATGGACTAATCTATTTATTTCTGCTTCCCAGCAATGGAAGGATTACCTTGCCTTGGAGGTAGAGAGGGCGATGAGCCGTGGGGTGGGTCTGGACCTACCCCGAGAGAGAGTCATCATAGCCCTTGCACTCACACTGGTGAAGAAGGTGTGCGTGCAGACCCCACAGAGGTTGAGAAACCTTTTCCAAACCGCCCTGCAGTACATCAACACTGCATGGGCTCTGTGACTGAAGACGAGCTGCCTCTAAGGAAATGACAGTTGCATCTGAAACTGCAGTTTGCTTCTCATGATTAGCCGACTGTGAAAGGAGCTTGTTGACTTGCCAGTGGTAGACACTTTTAAAAAAAACAAAATGAAAGCGTTAAACATGACACTTGAATTTCATTATTTCTTTGGTTGTTTACTGTTGCTCAAGTGTTTTTTCCTTTTAATACTTGAAAAATGTTGTCTTTAGCTTGCTTACACACATAGCATGATTGAAGTTTTTTCCCCTCAGAATTTGTTTCATTGTGTATACACAAACGCAGTACAGCTGAGATATTCTCAAGTAGTTTAATCTCTTTATTGTTTTTTGCTTCAAACAATGTTCTGTAGGAAACTGAAGGTACAAAATGCCATGTTGGGTATCACTTTTGACATCCATCCTGCTCTGGATTTTTAAAGTTTCCCTTTGAAAGTAGATGTAGTTTAAGTTGATCACATCTGCAGTACTGAAAGTGACATGAACATTCATACAGATTCCAATAATAAACTCAGAAACTGATTTGGCGCAGCAGTGAGGGTGTGTTAAGGAGCAGGCGAACAGATTACATGAGTTCCTCAAAAATTTCCCAGCTGTTTTTCCTCTGAGGGAATCGAAGGGAGATTCCACATTATTTGTTTGCACTTCCTGTTCAGTATATTGTTTTTGTTTTTTTGTTTTCTGTTTGTTTTTCAGTGTTACGAGGACTTTCCTGCAAACCATATTTGAAATGGTTCCAAGTGGTTTTGATTGTCTTTTAGCGACCTGGTTTTGCTTTCAATAACTCACAGCATGTTACTGCCTTAGTTTCCACTTGGGGGCAGGGGGGATTAATATCTTGTCACTGGGGCTTTTGTGGAACTAGTCGGGTGTTATAAGCAGTGGAGCGATAACGGGGGGGAGGGGACAAGGCAAAATACAGAGGACCAAATAAAGATGCTGGGGCGCAGAAGGACTACAGCAAAGTAACTGAAACGAGGGCGAGATGTAACTGGGTAGATGGGGATCCAGTCAAACCCTAAAATAAATCAACTGTAGACTGAATCCCTGTGCTGCAGTCATGCCCTACTTTTCTTGAGTAATTATAACTCACTTTACATTGAAAGTCATCGGTGGTTCTTGTTTGGCTAATGCAACCAAATAGGGTAGTTTTAAAAGTCACATAAAAACATCTGGTTTCTTTAACAATAGTACGCATCAAGATTTAATATCTTGCTGTTTTTGAATGTTTTAAAACCACAACATTACATTAACCACAAATTAAAATGTATGTACCGATGGCACGGATTTATTGTGTAATATGAACACGTTAAACTCGTTTTTGGTTTCAATCGAAAACGTCAAAAGTCATTTCTGTAGAACCTATTTGGTTTGTTTATGAAAGTATCAGATTTACTCATAGTTAGGGAGAAAAATATAAATAACCCTTTGTTGCGTAGGAAGCGGAAGAGCTAGAAAACCATATGTCGCACAACATCACAGCTGAACCTTGAGGTTTATGTTTCCTGTAAGAGCACTGCCAACTCTCAATCCAGCGCCGCCGGCTCCAGTGACAGAAACGATGCAAACGGTAAACCCACAGACACAACAGAAGCTGGAGCTAACAGAAGAGGGAGAGAAGTTCACACACACTTTTGTACTTCGTAAAACTGCACAGTACTTTGGTAACCATTGGCCTTGATGTAAATATGTAAAAAATTGTGTATGTTTTTGTTCTGTGTCCTGTTTGTTTGTGTCTCTGGCTGCTGTTATAACCAAATTTCCCCTTCTGGGACAATTAAAGGATTATTCTGTTGTATTCTAATAAGTACAAAAGATTGGAGTCAAAAAGAAATTACAAACACAATTGCAACTGACCCCCAAAAGAAAAACGGAGAAAATACGGAGTGGAGTGGAGTGCACCGTTTGCACCTGGCTGAAGGAAGCAGCGAGGACTCCCAGCACTAAGCTTGTGGATGACGAGACATTCTGGTTTGCTGGGGGACACTTTCACACATTTTATACCCAGAAGATTTTTTAAAAACTACCTTTAAGGAGAGTCACCGTGTGTATGCAAATACATTTATTCTACCTTAGCATTCTAGATTTTCCGCTGCTGAGGATAACACTTTTCCATGCTAATTCCTCTGGAAGCGTATGAGAACGAATGCTATAACAACTGCAAGGGCTGCCAGAGCAGCCCCTCCATAAAGCAACGCCAGGAGCTCCGATTCTGGCTCCGGCTGCACTGGGGCCTCCTCAGCTGGTGCTTTGACCGGGGCCTCCGCAGCCTCTGGGACTGGAGGAGCCGCGACCGTATCGTCTAGCTCTGCCACAGTCTCTGGTTCTGGCTGGTGAAACACAGTGACGGACTCTGGGTTCAGCTCTGGTTCGGACGCTGGCTCTGATGTTGGAACAGGCTCTGCTGGTGTTGTCGGGATTTCCTTGGCTGGAGATGGGGCTGCCATCTCAGCAGGCACTGGATCGGTCACTGGGGCAGTGACGGCAGCTGGTTCTGGCTCAGGCTCTGGTTCTACTGCTGGAACAGACAAAGGTACTGCAGGTTCAGGTTCAGTGGGCGGGGCTTCAGCAGGTTCACAGGCAGGGGGAAGCAGCTCTGGTTCTGAGGAAACGAACGAAGGTTCTGCAGACAAGCTTGCAGGTGTCTCTATCACAACTGGCTCTTCTAATGAAATCAGGGAAGCTGGAGGTGTGGTGTCTGCCTCAGCTGTCACTGGTACAGGTGCGGTCTGGACTCTTAATTCCTCCCTGAGCTCAGCTAGTTCACGCTCTGTGCCTAAAACACTCATCATGCTTTCTTCTATCACTCCGACTTCGCCGCCTTCCTCCAACAGCTCGGCCTCCTCGCGCTCGACATGGACGATGTCCGAATTCGAGGAGTTGTTTTCGCTACGCTCCTCGACCAGAGCAACGCCCTCGTTGCTGTCCAGGCTCTTGATGTCTTCAGGGTCCATTGCACCAACCTGTGCCCACGACTCGTGGCCAGCCAGAGACACCGGTAAGCTTTCGGTCTGCCAGGAGCTCTGCTCGCTGCTGTTGTCTGTGGTGCACAGCAGCGACGAGGGAGGGCTGATCTGGTCGTGATCCTGGTCTCCCGAGAGGATGTAAATGTCGTTGCTGTCTTCAGCAATAGTCACACCTCGCTCCTCCTCCGACACGAGGCTGAACACTTCACCCTGTGGTACACGAAACAAAGATTTACATTCAATTTATTAGCTGGATTTGTTACAATGTTTGCATCTTGTTAAAAGTTTAGTCTCTGGTTACAACATCAGAGGGCGCCTTCTCCCAAGAAAATCCTCAGAAGAAATATGAAATAAAAGAAATGAAACTACCATTTTAGCAACACGTAACAGTTTCTCAGTAGTCATAAAATTATGACCAAGAATAGCTTATATATAAGGTTATATAAAAGGAATTCAGAATAGGACTGCTATAAAACTGAGTGGGGGGGAGAAAAAAACGCTTTTGCAGACTAAATCCACACTTGTTTTATCTTCTACGCCACCTAGTGATCAACAACAGAGGAAGGAAGCATCTGTAAGCTGAGGTCTTGTTATGTAACACAAATATAACCACGTGAGTAAGAATAACACAGGGCGGAGTTTGCTGGAGGAAAATCCATTTAAATAAGTTTCATAAATCAACATATCTAACCTTAATATATTAAAAGGATACTCTAATTGTAAGCCTGGTTTTGTCACGCAAACATTTAGCAAGGAACAAAAAAATTAATTAAAATTTTTTGCATGGTCACTGCACTGACCATGCAGTGATGTGACGCTGAACCGACAATCCAAGACGAGCAGGAAAATCCAACATGGCGACAGTCCTGCAGCTCCAAGGCATCAGCACATTAACATTTCCCTCCCTATCATATCACAACAGGAAACACTCCCCACTGGATCTGCTGCAATAACATAAAACAGCTTGCTGTGGCTCCAACTACAGTTTATGCAAGGGGACATGAACAAATATGCCAATACTATACTTTGTTAGTATTCATAAATGAAATCCAACCTCATGGCAACACAAGAGGAAACTCTAAGGAAATCATTAAAGTCAGTAGGACTGATCCTCTGGGAGTCATTTATTTCTAAAGCTTTTGGCAATCCAACCAACACAAGATGAAAAGATTTAGCTCAGAAAGTAACAGGCTGACTAACCAAAAGATGGCACGCCGAGCAGGTAGATCTCGCAAACGACACATGCAAAAAAAAATAAATGCATAATGTGAAAGCTAAAGGCTGGATGTTGGCTAAAACGATGAGACAGAATAAACTGTGGGTGACTGAGGACCTTTGTATCTGTCGCGGCCAGGCTTTTCTGCTGTGCTGCATGTCCCATAGGTGTGACCTGAGCTGATGAGACTCAAACAGACAGTTCAGGCACGCGGTGTTAGCCGAACAGGGAGGGTGAGTGCTTGTGTGAGCGTCAGATAGAGGGGTTCAGACAGCCGCGAGCAGCTTTCAGTGCAACACCCATCATGTGAAATAAGCAGAATATGTCAGCATGTTCTTCATAGTGCCCCTGACCACACATGTATGGATCTGATTAACTCACACCTCAACGTCTGAACATGTATAAGATGTGTAAGTCAGTGTTGGCGTGTTTAAACATGTTTGTTTTGGGGGTTTTTTTTTAGAAAACCTACAAGCCGTGAAGGTCACTTTCCTTACAAAGAGACTCAGTGCTGTGCGTGGCAGCTGCATCCTGGGAAGCAGGACAGAGATTAAATCTAACGGCGTTTCATCGTTATCCAACATTTGCTTTCTGCATAAGCTGATTTGAATGTAGAAGAGCAGGAGCGTTTCACAAAATCCTCCCCTCTCAGGACACAGCCTGCACATCAGCAGGTTAATGTCGCCATGTGGTGAAAAAAAAAATCCACAGCCAAAGAGATCCTGGTAGTCTTTAACATGCTACATAGTTTATGGTTCACCAACTTAACTGACATTGACCCTCAAAGAAGGCGAAAATGGTGTTTTCAACAACAGCTATGACCGCACTGGAGACCACACCTATGAACCATCTGTAACGTAATCAAACTATGTGAATAATACAAAGACTATTACTGACTTACTATATGACCACATATTTTACAGTTAGAGCACCAGTAATAAAGCTTGAATACAAAGCTTATAAAGCTCAGGATTAAGCTTTAAAACGTGATGAAACAGTCTAATAAAGAATAATCAAAAACATACCTGAGAAGACATACAAACTAAACTCTGTGATCCTTCTTCAGTGTTTCAGGCAGTCCCTCAGAAACACAGAGTATGAACAACTCTAGGTTTTGTTGCTCTGTTCTCAGGCCCAGTTCTCCACCCTTGCCCTAAGGCAAACTATATAAAACCACTGCACATTCTTGTTGTAGAGCCAAAGGTGTGCAGCCTACCTGCTACTACTCTGCCATTTAACTGGCTCTCTGCAACACGAGGTTAAATAGCATTGTAATCAAGCACTGAAGCAGAAAGCTATCACTGAGGGTAAGTAAGAGTAAGAGTAACACAGCCGCTGCCCCGGCGACTCATTTCTGCTGATAAACCAACATCAGTCACACTGGCACGGCTGTCACATACAGTCCAAATCCTACAACTGCTGCAAATCCAAACATTAGATCTGACAGAGTTGTTACAAAAAGCAAACTTTCCACATCAACAAGAAATCAGACTCCACTGATATATCTAAGGTCACTGTGAATTAATGATATTCAGTCTGGGGATTATTTTAGTCAGTGTAACGGTCACTGGTTAGCATGCACCCTTGGCATGCTTGAGCATTATGTAATCGCTGGTCCTAAATGGTCGGCCGTACAGCTGAAAAACACAAAGTGCTGAGAACGACGAGAGAAACCCAGGAGCCAGCTTTGGAAAGAAAATCAAACGGCACTAAAGTTGAAATGTGTGACAACATTTACCAACGTCAAGAGCCACCATTCATCTGCTGTGTAACGTGAGTTCTTTACTTTGTTTCTTACATTAAAGACCTCCTTGTGTTCCAGGCACAAAGGGAAATAAACAACAGCAACTAAATAAGCAAACAGGCAGAAATGTAACAACAGGTGCCCACATCCCTATTTTGAAACTAACTTGACCCTCAGAATTGCTGTGGAGGCTTCTTTCACATCGTTTCAGGCGACGTTTCCCTTTCCAAAGAGGGAACGTCCGTCACCATGAACATATCCTCGCTCGGTGCCATCCGCCTCCAACGACACACGCAACATCACCGTTTGAATTACCGACAGAAAAAAGACACATTCCTATTATTTGACATTGTGTAATCCAGTTTAAGCATTTCACATGACCTCAGCTTTCATAAGCGCACTAACAAACAAAAAAAAATGCTATCACGAGCATTGTGAAACTGACCACCGCAAGCATGGTGTTACATGTCTGACTGTCTGAGATTTGAAAGTGTTTATGGAATCACGCCACTTTGGGAGCGCCTCTGGGAAAGCACCCTCTTTTTTTTATCTTATTGCAACAGAGTCTCTTGTTGTGTGCAGCTACACAACCTGCAATCGGTAAATCCTGGGTTTAGGCCAAACACCACTGTGCTGTGGGTAGCTGGGGGAGTGCTGGGTACACATAGGGGCAAGAAAAATGGATGTCTGGCCTGCTTCATTGCTGGCAATCAGCCAGCGTCCTGCTGCAACTTTTTACAGCAAAGTACGGTCAAGCCCCCGGTGGCCATGTTTTTAGGGGATTATCAGAGTTATTTTGGGGGCTTCCTCGGCCTGCGTAGACACTCTCTGTTGGTCCACACTCATGCTGATGCAGTGCCACAGTGATGCACATATTTAAGCCCAGAGCTGGCAGAGGATGCTTACATAACAAAGGGAAGCACAGTTAGGGTGTAGCATGATGTGGCCTGACAGGACAAAGACTGGGCCCTTAAAGCACCTTGGCCTTAAAATATCATCATTGTTTCAAAGCAGAGCAACTTGTTCCAGTATATAAAATTGAGGCACTATATAGTTCTTTACTGCCTTTTAAGATATGGTGTTTTGAATATCAAATCTGCTGCAATAAAATAATGTACGTCTTTAATATCTTTTTCTCAAAGTGTAGAGGTGCAGTTGCCTGTGTGGCACCTTCAAATTTTGGGCTTCATATTACATTATACTCACAAAGACAGCAATATGAAGTGGCTGATGTGCACACTCAGCTCTTATGCAGCATTTTGCACTTTCAGCTGTCTGATGCCTCAGGACAGAAGGACACCAACATCATGCGAGCACGCCGACGACAACCTCCAACGTCTTCTTAAGGTTTTTGTGTCCGTTTTTATTTTTTGGGGGTCATCTCACCCGTCATCCCTCCCCGGCGTGCTCCTCCGACCCACCCCTGACTGTCTATTGTCTGACAGCTACCGCTTTTGTCCTCGCCAAATGAAGTGTACGCCACATTAGAGCCACAAAAATCCTTTGCGTATTCTGATGTAACTAACATAGCCATTAATCGAGCAGCCCATACCTAAGCTGCATTTCAGTGTCTTAAAGAGAACTCAGCAGACACAACACAAACTTTTTCCAATGTACCGTCAGATACAAAATCAACAAAGACCTTGTTTTGTTGATTAATATATAACTTTGACAGATGCAATAAAGAAAGCATAAAACAATAAAAAAACCTTCGTTTACTCTCATCATGGCCACAACAACAGAAAAATATATATATATGTCAAATGTTACCAACAGTAAGCAGACTACTGGCAGGAAGAAAAGACCTTCTTAGCTTCTGAAAATCTATCACTGCTGCACACAGCTACTTTTTCCTCAGAAAACATGCACGCATGCAGACAAGCACGCATCACAACTAAACTATCTTACCTGAGTGTGAAGTTGTGAAATTTACATGTGAACACACAAAGCCCCGGAGAGTGAAAAAAGACGGTTTGAGATGGAGTGCAGGTAGAAAGCCAGCTGGAGCTGTGCATGCAGACAGCTGTCAAACTAATGGAGGTTTCGCTTTGCCCTCACCG
>VVHJ01006100.1:5489-18575 GCA_015107715.1 Tylochromis polylepis
CTTTTCATACAGAATTCAGCTCTATTTATGGCTGGTCTGTCTGTGATCCAACCATTGTTCTCTCCCTCAGGCTAAGTTTTGATGAGGGCAGAAACTGGGACAAATATAGCTTCACCTCCTCTCCGCTCTATGTTGATGGGGTGCTGGGGGAGCCTGGAGAGGACACCCTTATAATGACGTAAGATTTGAAGGAACCATAAAGACAGGATGTGTTTCAGTTTCGTTAATTACTGCCCTTGCTAATTATATTTTACCCAGATGAAGACTTAGAAGAGTCCACAATATTCTTGATTTTATTTGATATGGGTTTTGGGTTTCATCAGCCAAGATGCAGAAGAAGGGTTTCTTTCCTCCTGCAGAACATGGGTTAGAATCAGTGTATTATTATTATTATCATTATCAGTGGAGTTATAGGTTTTTCACATATTTCTTCTTCACGCTACCCCACACTTGATCATTTTTCTTGTTTTTCTGACTTTTTTGTGTAGAATATTCGGTCACTTCAGTCATCGATCTGAGTGGCAACTTGTCAAGATTGACTTCCGGTCCATTTTCCAACAGCGGTGCACATCTGACGACTATCTGACGTGGCAGTTGCACAATGAGGTAAGGCGGTCTTTCCGCTGTTTGACTGATGATAATGCGAAGATTCATCCGTTGATTAAAGCCAAGAGAATCACTTTGATTTAGCCGCACAATAAAAGCAAGATGGTAAAAAAGAAACAAAAAAAAGAATTTCTGAAATGTTTATGATGCATTATTAATCACAGGGTGAAGTGTGCATCATGGGAATGAAGAGAATCTTCCAAAAACTGAAAGCAAACGTTCAATGTGTCAAGGCCAGAGATCAGTATATTTCCCAGATGTCAGATTCCTGCTTGTGCACAGAGGCAGATTTTGAGTGGTGAGTTCCCTTCTCTGCAGCTATACTCTTTTCACTTCATTAAATCCAATGCACAACACTTTATCAATCTCTAGAGGCAGAGTCTGTGAAGTAAACCTAAGGCACAACAAGAACAGTATTTGAAGAGATCTATTTTATAATTCACAACTTGTTATTCCTATTTCAGTCATGTTTTTTTTTGTAAATTTAGGACATAACTTGGTAATAATAAAAAAAAAAGGTTTCACAAACACAGATGTTTTTCTGCTTCTTAGTATATTGTGCAGTTCATTTATATTATCAGTATTCCTCAACATTCATGAAGTCCCTTTTACCACACAGTGTTACCCAAACATATATTTCTGATAATATGTATTGCACTAATGCAAAAGTATGAAAAATCCCAATTATAAAAAGTTTAAACGCCCGCCCACGACCACATGATCATGAGATTAAAAAAAAAAAAGTGGGAGCCCAGCCTTTGCAATCACATGAAAGCAGGTTCATTGCTGCATGATTCAAGTGCCCTTGAATAGATTTCCATAATGAATAACAGTAATGGTTCACTCTAGACTCTATTATTAGCCACTTCTGTATGTCTAACAAGTATTGCTTCGATACTTGTTTATCACTTCAGACTGTCTCATCCTTTCTTTTATCTTTCTCATCTCACCGGTGCTGATTGAGCAGCACAGACTAATATAACACAAGCTTAACACCACTTTATTACTAGATGACTTCTGGCTCCTTAGAGAGTGTTTCCCTGATCATGATGAAAGATTTATGACAGATCAGTCTAACTTTGCAGAGGTATTATAATTGTGTGTTTGTGTTAACACAAACAATGCTTTTGCTGCCTCAGAAATTTGATGCAAAAACCCCCAAAAAACATCAAACCTCAAATACTCCTAGCTGCCTTTGCTGTGAGAACTTCTCTCTAGCCCAGAACATTTCTGTTTGAAGGATACATGTAGTTATTGATTTTTTTTCTTTTTTTTTGGAGTGGGGTTTGGGTATTTTTTTAATATATAAATAAATGATCACTAATCTTGATAATAGTGTCTTTTTCCTTACTGAAACAGCGACTATGGGTTCGAGAGGCAGATTGATGGCACCTGTGCTCCAGCTTTCTGGTTCATTCATTCAGCAACATCTAGAGACTGCATCACAGGGGACAGCTTTCTCAACACCACAGGGTATGCTTGAGTCACTTGTTCATTATGTTTTTGATTTAATTCAGTTTTATTTGTACAACACCAGTTCACAGCAGTAATATTAATGCACTTAACATTGCACAGTAAAGACCCTACAATAGTAGAAAGAATAGTAGAGTGAAATATGAATAAAAAAATATCCAATAATAAATCTGTTTGCATTAGTATCTTCGTTCATAGCAGGCTAATTAAGCTCATCTAATACAGCTGTTAAATATGACAAACAGTCATATCCACTGTCTACATGTGTTGTGTGTCTGCTTTTATGCTCATGCCGTGCCTGACTGTCTGTTATTTTAGGAGTGCTCTTCTCTTTCCTTTAACGAATTCTAGATATCACAGAGCTTTGTCTAACAACTGCACTGAGGGAAACCTGTTAAAGTACAGCCCCAGACGACAAAAGTGTCCCAGTCAGGCTCCCAAGGGTCTTCAGCTCTTCACCAGCGAGGGAACGCTGGTAGCAACTTTGGGAAAGAATGTCACCTTCTTGGTGTTTCTGGAAGAGGTGCTGAGTTCACTTAAGAAAAAAACCTGTAGTTTATGTTATAGGGTGAAGCTTTTAGGGTGCGTGCTCTTTTATTGGTGTGCTGTATACCAAGATGCTGTCATGAACATATCACAGAGGACCGAGAAGCAGCACATCAAATAAATATGCTGTGACATGATTTACAACATGACCATATTCCAGTAGATATTAGAGAAAATGCACACAGTTGTGTGTCAGCAAGAATGCTGACACACAACCAAGGTTACAGTGTGAGTGACAATATTTTCTTTTCTTTTGCAAGGGTCTTGGCTCCATGACAAGTATAACAGTGGACTTTGGTGATGGAACCACTATATCGTATGTGAATATAAGCTCCATCGACGACGGGGTCAAGCATATCTACAGTAAAGTTGGCATCTACCAAGTTTCTGCTACAGCAAACAACGCTCTCGGCTTTGACAGGGTCATACTCTATCTCCATGTCTCCTGTGAGTGGAAAAAAAGTAACTTGTCCTGGATAAGCTCCTGCTAAAGCATACAAAATCATATAACACATACACGTCCACGAGATAAAGGGGGTTTATAATGCTAGATTTATAAGCATAATGCATAATGCAATGCTCATATTAAACCTGGCCAAAGTTCATATGATTCACACAGTTTTTTTTCTAATCTTGGTGTTGTATGATGTTAATGATATCTTTAATACAATCCGCTCAGGCAACACAGCCCTAGCTCTGTATGCACAGATACCCCACCCACCTGCTGTTCAAACCTTCTGTTAATTGTTTACATCAGAAGAAAGTTGGCTTAAAGGGAGCTAAAACAGCTTGAGGGTCTACACCATGGCCCAGTGTAAGATAAATGAGGATTATTTTGAAATCTGAATCATGCAAAGCCGTGTCCAAGAATAAAAATATGGAGCTGGAATATACACATATATAATACAGCTAACAGTAGACCGTAGCATGCACCAGCCTTCAAATAGATCAAAACACTTGGACTTTTGAATCTTTAGAGTGAAAAAGTGGTTTGAAAATGCACTCATGCTCCTTCTGCGGGTTCAGATCAGCTCATTAAAGTAAGACTTCACCAAAAAAAAAAGAAGAAAAAAAGAAAAGCTTTGAGTATCATTCATCCAGCGTGGGTGTGAAAGACAGCTGTTTGTTGTCTCCTTGTTGACAGAAAAGAGCGCCACTGGTCAGCTTGAATTTACCTCATTATACCAGATTCCAATAGTGGCACTTTCATGGGCACAAAAACATCAAAACATCTGCAGACACTTGTCAAACCACTCCTGAAGCGCATTCAGCTTTCCATCCTGTCTGTCAATGTGTTCCAAGCCGCCATTGTTGTGCCAGAATACTGTGTGATCAAATACTTGGTTTCTCTTGAATTTCTGAGCACCATGAAAGCGTTATGTTTACCCGCATTTTAACAAAAGGTACGACTTTGGAGTTTCTGTATTTATCCTCTAAAGGTCAACTCGAGCAGGTCCAGCTTTCTGCTCCGTCGGTGGTCATCAAAAACAAAGCGGTAAACCTTACCACAGTCCTGCAGCCCAGTGATGTGGGAACAGTCACTTATTACTGGTGGTTTGATAACAAAACGGAGGTAAGCCATACTTTCTCCTTCGCCACCATGCTGCCTGTTTACTGAGCAGCATGATAGTAGACAGTTTCATCTCATCTCATGCCTCTCTGCCTTTTTAGCCTGTTGTGACCCTCAGTGGCGCAATGCCCTTCACGTTCTCCAAGGAGGGAACTCACACTGTTACTATTCAGGCTTCAGTGGGCAACACTGTCCATCAAGATCAAAAGAGGGTGGCCGTTTATGGTATGTATCTTTTTTATGTTACCATCATTTTCTTTACCTAATGCACTTAAGTAGCCATTCGGTAATTCACTGAGCAGATTTTGTTTTGCCTCTCGAAATTAAGAGTGAATAACTTGAAAACTTTATGGCTTCTGACAGCAAAAAAAGGATTCAGTGATGCTTCTTTCAGCCACATCTCATGGCATTCATGAGTGAAGGACTCTTGCTGAGTCGCGGTAGAAATGGTTTAGTTAACTAACTACAGCTTTGTTCACGTGAAATCTCTGTAGGGGTTATGAGATGTGTCTGAAAGTGCCAGAAAAAATAAAGCACTGCTATAGTGTTTCCATGATCCAAGTTTAAGCCGTGAGACCATTTCACTAAGTAAGAATTATTCTTGCTTAATGAACTTAACTCTGTTTTTAATGACTTGGGGGCATTTACTTCAGGCTCCAGATGTTTTGCCTGTTGTTTCTGGAATTACAATTACTTTTACTAAGATATTCATTTTTTTATAGACAATGAACTTTATAAATTTTGGTTGTTTCTGTGTTTTATTTTTATTTTTAGTGCTTGCAATTAACAATGTGTGTATATATTTAAATGTGTATGCGCTACTAATTTATGCAACTTATGATTGCACTGCTGTCTTTCTTGGCCAGGACACTCTTATTTTTTTTCTAGTATAAATAAAGGTAATTATAAATAATGATAAAGTAGAGCCTTTCTTTAAGGTTCATTCACTTTTTGTGCTAGTTTGCAAAGTTATTTCTACCACATATGGAACTGGCACACACACAGGACCCATCACTGAACTTTAAATGCATGCATTTTTTTCTGCTTATCCAATTAAAGGTTGGAGCCTATTCCACCATTATAGGGTGAAAGGCAGGGTGTAACCTGGACAGGCCACCAGATTATCGCAAAGCGAACACAGAGATACCGACCACTCACACTCACATCTATGGCCAATTTTACAATTAATTTCCAATTAACATGCATATCATGAGGTGTGGGGGAAAATTGGAGTACCTGGAGCGTACCTATGGAGGCAAAAGGCAAACATGCAAACACCACACGGATAGGACCCAGCCAGTCAGTGGATTCAAACCCAGGACCTTCTTGCTAAACAGCACTGTTAACCACCGCACCTCTGTGCCACCCTAACCATAAACTATAAAAACACATGTAACACAGACAAAGAGAGCAGAAACTCTGCACAGAATTTCAATTTATTTTCTTTCTGATATAAATTGTTTAACATTTACGAAGATGTAAATTTTAATGAAAATACCAATTTTTGAGAAGTCCTGGGGCTGCTCTTTGAATCGAATGAAACACTTAGTGCTATAGCAGATCTTCAGTGTGAAGCAGTTCATTTTACATTCTGCCAGTAGTACAATCAATATATTTTATCACTGGCACTCTGACTGTCTTTTCTTGTAGCAGCTAATAAACAAAGTCGAGGATTTAGCTCCAGCTAATGATGCATGCACAGGAATAAACAGTGTATTCTAAAATGAAATTAGAAGGTCACCGGACCAAAAAATATATGCAAGAAACTGAACTTTTGCCAATCAGTGTAAGGGTTATTTGAAGTATGTGAAGTGGATAATTGTATAAAGAGTTTTTTTTTCATGAAGTAAGAAGATTTCTGCCTATATTTCAGATTATTTCCGCTCACACGTGCTGGCATTTTCATCTAATTTGGATGAGCTGAACCCCGGGGTGTCTGAGTGGAGAGAGGACATCGCTAGAGTTGTAAAAAACTGCATGGTTCAGGTCAGTTCTGCAGCTGCTGGTGTTATAAAGGCTGTAACATGAGTAGGAATAAACTAAATTTCAGAAATCTCATTTAGATTCTGGCAATTAGCAGCTTTACACTAGTATGGAGGGGAAAAAAAACTATAGTCACTGTCTAGTGAGCTGATAACACTTAAGATTTTGGTTACGCTACATTTGTAATGTATGTATGTGATCTTGTCAAGTGTTTCACTCCAATAGCTGCGGTGTCTTTAACCTCAGTAGCTGTGTAATTAGTCGTTTCGCTCTGCATGCTGACATAGTACATCACCCGAAATCATTATTACGAGTGCAAGCTTTCAACTGAACATGTCAAAACACTAAAGGGCAGTAAAGGTGCTGCTATGACACTTGTCTTTTGCCTGTGTGAAGAAGAGAATGATGGTGAGAGAACACCACAACCTCTAGTAAAAAAGAGCCACACTGTGGTTAAATGCGCCTGGTTTTCTCTTTCAGACACTGTGGGGATGTCATCAAAGCAGCGGGTTATGTAAAAGACCTGGATACTGAGCTCTATATATATCCGACAGTAGCCCTCAGTATGAAACATTCACTTTGACCTTCTGTCTTGTCAGATATTACCACAGTTTGCACCAAGAAACTGACAGCAGACCTCTGGTTACGGCACAAATGCACTAAAAGCTCTGGCCTTTACCAAAGACTGTCAAATTGAACTTGCATGTTTAACTTGATTCATGCATTATACCTCGACAGTGACTGGTGCTTAGGCAAATGATATATGAAGCAGAAAGCAGAAAGAATTTACTCGTTAATACAGATGACCCCCAAGGATCATATTTCAGGGCCGGAGTGCAGACTATCACCTCAAAGTGTGTCAATTAAAAAACCTTTTTTAATGAGGTTTTGTTGTTATTATAAAAGGTCACTGGAATCAGTGAGGATCAGCTCCTGGTCACAGTGCTTCCAGGGTTACCAACTACAGCAGAGATTTTCATTGTACCCGAGAAGAGGCCAACAGACAGAGCCATGGATGAAAAGTGGGCACACCTCGATCAGGTACTGTCTCATAAGTCATTGTAATGGTCCTTGACAGATACTCAGTACACTTTGGTTTTCTGTAATCCACAAAAGAAAAAAAAATAAATACAAGAAGCTGAGGAGTTAAGAGACCATCTCTGGAGAGAACATCTCAGGAGAATACCTCCTTTCCTTCAGAGTGTCATACAGAATTGTTGAGCTATCAGTTTAAGCTAAGTATTAAAAACATATCGTTCTATCACGGCAGCTGTGTAGCAGGCCCAAAAGCAGCACTCCAAAATCACCACATAAACTCACTGACTGGACTGAAGACATAAATACACACAAGGTAACGAGAGAACAGGCCACAGATGGGAACACAGGTGACACTAATCTAAACAAATGAGACAAGGGAAACAAAACTAAATATGTTACACAAGAGGCAGGAGACTATTGACGTAAAACAGGAAGTAAGATAACCACAGAGACACCCTAAGACACAGGCTTGACACTGGGACCGGGGAGAAATAGACATGGGGACGAGACAGACTGGGAAAGAAACAAAACAAAGAGAACACTCGGAGAAACTGGGAATAAAGAACATAAACAGACGAGTGAGGCTCAATCACAAAACTCTTGATAACCTAGAAAATAACATTCAGGAACCAGACATCATTATCTCCTCCTTTCAAAAAATACAAATCCAGACAAAAACTCAAAACAGTTTCTGTCACCACGGGGTTACATCTTGTTTTGCAGATACGCAGAACATAGTATTTACCATAATGCTCAGTCTTAAGCTAAAGGATAAAAATGAAAGTGGTCTGCCATCTTTTTTTTCACCACACTGACTCCTGCATTGATTTTTCCTCCTGAGAAACTCTTTGTATAAATTTCAGTTTCTCATATATTTCTGCAGTCATCCTTAATTATCTAAGATTCTTTCTCCAATTTCCGATTGATGTGGAGCATCAAGCTGTTTTTAGAGTCCTTGGTTATATGTACTGGAGAGGTGTTTTAAAGAGAGTTACATCTTAACTTCACTTTCTCTCTGTTTGTCCACAGTACTGGAAGTATTTGTGCTCTGAAATTAAATTGTATTTTTACAAATTCCCCCTCTCTTATCTCTGACTACTGACTATTATTTCCTGTTTCCAGTTTTTCTTTTCTTTTACGTGTTTGACAGACAGAGTCTGTTCCGCGAGAGGCTACCTAATTATTATCCAATTATTTTATACTTTTCTTTATTACTTCTTAAAATGTCTTCTGTCTTCTGTGGTGCCACAGTTTCCCTTTTTATTTCCATTCCAATCATCAACTTGGAGAGAATTGAAACTTGTTCTGGCAAGGCAATACATCAAAATGAGCATAATGTCTGCTTTTATTTTTGTCAGAGTTACATTATAGTTGCATAGTAACACAGTTTTAAGTGCAGCTTGACTTGGAAAGTCTGCACTCCATCACCACCTAACATTAAGGTTAACTCTGACAAAAATAAATGCAGACGTGATGCTCATTGTGATGGATTACCGAAGTCAACCAAGTTTAAAGTCTCTGAAAATGCATTTTCATACCATTGTGAAATGAATGGATGCCACTGGCTGCTTGGTGGTGAGGAAAAATGTGATGTTATGCCTTGGAAAAGGTCAGCCGTAATGAGGACTGTACATTTTTTGTGGTAATTGGGCTAAAGCATGCACAAACTCTGGTGTAGTCCATCAAGTGAGAACTCAGTGAATAAGAGGAATGTGTTCCATATAGGCTCATTGTTATTACTATATAGACACCATACAAGTGTCTTTTCTCAGTCCATTCTTTCAACAGCGTCTCAGTAGTTTGTCCTATACCCCTATTTAATCAGTATTTCTCTTCCTAATCACACTCATTGTTTCACAGAACCTCCAAACCGATTTTAAATCTGTATCACTAAACTGTTAATTATTTCAGTGTTTCCACAGTTGCATATTGTATTTCAGTCCCTCCTAAAATTTAATTCTTTATGTCAACACTAGAGGGCAATGCCTCCCCGTGTAAAAGCACTGAAACTGCATCCATCAGAGCACTGAAATAACACTCCGTGTATCTCAGAATGTGTAATTAGACTGACAGTCACCTCTGTGAAGTTTTGAGACTTGCATAAACTTTTGGGTAATGATAACAACTTCATTTTAAGCCATCCAGGCTTCGTGGTTGTTATTTTCTTGCTGTAAAAGAAGATTCCTGGAAATGTATCTCGCATCATGTTCAGAAAAGCTATCAAATAGGTAAACAAAGCAATAAAACAGAGATGTTTTTTAAAGCTAGACAAGCCCATTTATTCATAACGGAAGGGGCTGCAATGTATCACAAGTAAACATAATTTTACTGGCTCACAGTCAGTCTTGAACTACGTTAATAGGTATTTAATTACATTGATGCATCATATAATTGGCACCATTGAGAAAGGAGACAATCTGGGGCAGGCGGCCGGGATTGAGAATTAAAGAGATGTATTTATCTAAAGCCTGTCTGATTACCTGGCAGAACCTCACAGACAATAGGGTAATAAATCTTCAGTTCACTGTTCTCATCTCCAGTGAATGACTTGCAATGTGGAGGCACTGAGTGAGCGCCAACACATACACATGTGCATGTGTTGAGTGTATGTGTGGAGGAGCTTATTAAAATGTGTAATAGATTTACTGACCCTGATATGCCACTAGAACAAAAAGTAATTATTCATACTGTGTAGAGCGGTCTAATTTTAACCAGTGGAAAGATTTTAGAAAGAGCGAGATGGAATTAGTGAGGCATGGCTAAGGACTCAAATGGGCACTGGGAAGGCATTTTGGTCTCTTGCTAAATGACTGCTTCATCAAGGTGTGAAAAGCAGAGGAACTTGAGTCACTTTAGGGAGAAAAATTAAAACAGCAATTTTAAAATATTAGAACACACTTTGATTTCCAATAATGTTGCCTCACTGAACCTATAAATGGGCAAATCACATTCCCTTTAAAAGGAAGCACGACAAGGAAATAGTTGAAAAACTCCCCGCTGTGATGGAAATGGCAGAAGATTATTTTTTAATGTCACCGCCACACCATAAGCAGAACACCTGGTTACCTGATAAGGTTTTTTTTTTTTTTCACTATTAAAGCCTGTTAGGTTTCAGTGCAGCAGGTTTGGTTTTCCATGTGTCACGCCACCATTTGCTCCTCTTTAGAAGGAAGCAAAAACTCTGATTCATAATTCAAGCTGTTGGATGGAATGGCTGTGGTTGAAATATTGATGACTGTGAAATATTCCTCTACAGCTGCCGCTAACTGAGCCTTCTCCGCTCTGCCACTTCTCGTCATAGCTTTCTCAGGTTCTGCTAAGTGCTCTGAACCAAGACCTCATCCAGTTCACACTCAAACCGGGGGTGCAGGTAAACGTGTACGCCACACGGCTGTCTCCAGGTGAGCCTGCTACATCTGTCACACACCTACCTGAACAAATGGCAGACAGTCTGATCCATTTTTGTTAAAGAGATGCATTCCAGACCCCCATTCTTAGGGTGGTCTCGGGGCCAGACTGTATGCGCTTCTTCTAGTTTGAGGCTGAAAATGAGATCTACATGGGAATGAGCCAGTATTCAGCCTTTCAAATGCTAATTAAAAATTAAACAGAAGTCTGGAAAGTACAGCTAATCTGAACTGCTTTATGTGTTTTGTGATAATGTTGTATTTGTTTTCCATATTCTATCTACATACACTGTGCTGACTGATATTTTACAGAATTGCTATATAATCTTGGCCTGCATATGTGCTCATTTTTTCCATCTTTCTGCTTCAAAGCTCCTCTCGTGGACAGCAGTGATAGTGGACACAGTGGCACTGCGGTCATCATGCTGGTGTCAGTTGTCCTGATGGGCCTGGCTGCCTTTGTTATATATAAATTTAAAAGGTACAGAATACTTGGACAATAGAGCACAGTCAGAGAAAGATAAGTTAGGGTTAAGTCATGAAAATGAGCCCTCTGATTTGCAGACGCACCCATGAAGTTGTCTGTGATGAGATATGTTATTGCTTTGTTTGTTTGTGTGTATTCACACGGCCCTATTTAGGGTTGCTCCCATTATCTAGAAGCAAGCACCTAACTGCCGAACTCCTAAAACTTTCCAGAAGTATTCAGACTCCATATATCTCTGAGTTATAGACATCCACGACACAATAATAGCTTGAGAAATAAGACAATTCCCCTCTGTCTCAATCTGCAGAATATTACAGGGAATGACAGGCTAATCAATTCTCCCAGAGTGCTGAATGGGTGTCAGAGTCCTGCAGTTATCAATATTCATCTATCTGACAATGTGAGGGTTGACCTTTCGGAAATGCTAAACACAGCCATCCAAGGTGAGGCATACTCTGCAGAATGGCAGGAAAGGTTGAGAAGATGAATCCTGAGACAACACACATTATACAGTGAGGGACATACAGTAAATAGCATCCTCTGCTGGAGGTAATCCCATGCCAATCACAGGGGGATCGTTTTGTTCGTCTGTAGTTTGTGGAATTTTACTCATTATAAAGCAAACACTGCTGAACTTTATGGATCGTAATTACTACATTACGAAATCAACTTTGAGTTCTTAAGCTCCCCCAAATGTCACAGCACCAGCCGCAGCACAAAAACACAAGGGGGTGAATCTGAAATTAGAAATGCAAGATGTTAGTTTTAAGCAGAATTGGGGATGCATCTGAGGGGATGAAAAATTGATTGAAAAGTGAGGTGAACAATACGAAAAGTGAGAGAGCAATGCCCAGTGGAATGCAAAATGCCCTAGTTTCCAGTTTTCAAGCAATCCTCTTCCATCCATAACAGTTAAAAATAGTGCGTGACACATTATGCTTAGTGAAGGCATTAGTGAAACAGACCTGATGGCAGGTTTCCATTAACTTGCTTCCATTTCCTCCCTTCTGCACGACCTGCAGGAAGATCCCTGGCATGAACACATACACGGCAGAGCAGCCTGACAAAGAACAAGAGGTCATCCCGTCAGTGACCTCCATAGCCGTCCCAAACCCCGAGGGGGACAAGCTGACCTCACTGGATCATGTGGATGTACAGCTGGACTCAAAAAGCAGAGGTGTGTAGCTCTTTGTTAAAACTACGTTATTCAGGTTTATTTTTTTCAGCTTGCATCAGTTTTTTTAAGCAACAAAATAGGTGTCATCTTCTCAGGCAGCCAAGCCATCGGTGTACTTGTCACTAAAACTGCATAATTACTTACCTGATACAACTGAGATAACTGGAATTTTATTTGTAGCGCTAACAACAATAACAAAAATGACATTTAGAAGATTCGTTTTGTTCCTGGAACATTATCACCATTAATTTGGAGAGCCCACAGAAAGCATTGTCAACAGTTTTTTTATTTATTTATTCAGAATGAACTATAAAACACAGTTTACAGCAGTGTCTGTGAAGAAGCCAAAAAGGGCACACTTACTTTATGGGCTATAATTGAAGAGAGCAAATGTAGAGTATGGATAATGAATTCAAAGAGGATTTTCCTGGTGGAATCTTCTGCACAGTCATAGCAGGATCGCCAGTTAGAGTTTCTTAAAGTGGAAATTCACAGAGGATTACAAAGAACTGAAATAATGAAACTGTGCAACATAAATCTGGTATTTCTTGTTGACTAGTACGCTCTTCCATTAAGAATCTGAGTTTTGGACATAAACTGGGTATTTTGTATATTGATGAATGCATAATGCTACACCTGATACATTTTTATTGTATGATTCCCAGAAGACGACTTGTTGTTTGATACTTTATGTAGCAGTGTCTTCATGAAAGATGAACCAAATGTTTGGCAAAAAAAAAAAAAAAAGACTAGCCACAACAAGCTAAAACTGTGTTCACTGAAAGGCATCGTGTCTTTA
>VVHJ01006105.1:25898-46368 GCA_015107715.1 Tylochromis polylepis
GGAAGGGGGAAGGGAAAGGGGGGGGGGGGGGGGGGGGGAAGAGAGAGAAAGAGAGAGAGAGAGAGACCGAGAAGAAAAACCCACATCTGCCCAACCATAACATCTGGATCAAATAAAAACCTTTTCAGGGAGCTTCTAGAGCGAGCAGATAACAATGAATTAAGTAGTCCAGTCTAAAAGTAATAAATGCATAAACTAGCTTTTCAGCATTACTCTGACACATGATATTTCTAATTTTAGCAATATTGTTCAAGTCATTGTAGGTAGTCCTATATATATTTTTAATATGCACACTGAAGGATATATGGTCAAAGATTCCTCGCAGTGTTATTGGAGGCCAAGGTAGTACCATCAAGGCTTGCATGTCTATTAGACACACCCAGATTCAGTAATTGATTTGTATCTCCTGCCTTCATGAATAAATAAAGCTGAGTTTTATCAGCATAGCAATGAAAATGTATGCAATTATTTCTACTAATATTGCCTAAGGGAAGCATGTGCTGTCAATAGTATTGATCCCAGCACAGAACCCAGAATAATTTGTCCCTAATGGTTAAAATTTTATTTGTAAAGAAATTCATGAAGTCATTAGTAGTCAAGGTCAAAGGAATACTTGGGTCAACAGAGTCCTGACTCTTTGCCTGGCCACCCTGCTGAACAGAAACTGTTTTCTTCTATCAGATGTCTAATCTAATTTAGCAAAATACCATTTCCTCTCAAGCTTACAAGTTACCTGCTTTAAGACAGATGTGACTTATACAAAACTGAACCTTTCTCTGATTTGTTGAATTCTTTTTCAGAGGAGACAGAGTATCCTGAGTCATGCGCAGTTAGGCTGTAACACAGGTAACAAGATAATCTACCTCTGAGGGAGTAAGATTCAGGTAGCTGCTTTGCATCATGAGTCAGTACATGGTATTATTGAAGATAACAGTGGAAGGATCATGTCCTTAAACTTTGTTACAGCACTTTCAGAGAGACATCCAGTGTAATGAAATTTATTCCCCAGTACTGTGTAATCCATTATTGTAAATTTAAATTTAAAAATATGGTCAAACAAAACGGGTTTTCTGGGAATACTGTTAAATACTCAGTTTCTATGGTGTACCATATGTCAGGACAAGATTCAGAGTGTGTTTAAAATGATGAGTCAGATCATTTACATTCTGAATTAAGCTAACTCAGTTTAAATCAAATGCAGTGTGGAGGCTGTCGTTTTCAGCATCTACACTAATGTTAAAATCACCTACAACAATGATTTTAAGTAATACTCAGTTGTTTTAGCTGTGTTCTTTTGTGGCTACCCTATTTAGTAATTAACTCCCAAAGACAATTAAATAATTTCAGTATGTGTAAAGTAAACAGTCCAGTTAGCACAACTTCAGAAACCACGTGCTCTTTAAGAGATTCACACCATCAAAAACTCTTAGACTGTTTTAAAACAGGTTGTATTCATCTGAATGTCACATTTGTTATCCATCCAGAAAGGAAGAGCCATTTATCAAAACCCCAACATGTTACATTTTCCTCAGTTGTAGTGTAAACATGTTGTAACATTACATTTTGATTCTGGGGAGCTTTTTTATGTCAGCGGGGTGGCTAAATGAAAAAAAAAAAAAGCTGTTATTCTGTTACTGTATGTCTTATCTGCTCTATATTTTATATTATAGTTTTTGCTAATATTTGAGGATAATCTACAATGTTTTCTAATTATTACATTCGTATTGTTCGTATTTCTGCAGAGTTGAGTATCTTTTTTGAAGAAAGTGTTTCGCTGAATCTTTGCGGGAATAGTTCAGGTTGTTCCTGCAGGTGGAAGGGGGCAGAGTTTCACCATTAAATCTCGTTTGGCTGGAGGAAACACCTCCCTCCGCTTTTCGGATGGGGCGGATAGAGTTGCACTCGGGACACCCGTCAACTTTTCTGAAACATTCCGATAAGTGTCCGACTTCCTACCATGCCTGGACTGTAACTCACTTTGGATCGCCGGTCTGTTTTCTTGTGCTCCTGAGTCATGGCTCCATTTGGAAAAAACTTCCTTAAAGCCCGACAGAAAAACAGGTAACTTGATCAGATGAGTATGAGCTTTCTTAAAACCTGTTGAGTGTGTTTTCCCCAAACTTCGAGCATTAGAAGGAAAAAAAAAAAGACGTTACAATGAACTGCAGGAGGGAGACGATTTACGCACAACTCGGCTCGCATCGAACTACGATTGAGCAGCACAGAAAGAAAAAAAAAACGGAGTTAAGCTGTTAATTTAGTTCCGTGTACCATCTTTGTGACTATTATTATTTTTAAAAAGGATGTCTGCTGGGTCCTGTTAGAAAAATTGACAAACCCTCTATTGAATTCCAAGGAAATAATATACACTTCCGTGGAATATGAGATTTTGAGTGTCCTCATTTTCATCAAAGTTATTACTATCTTAAATAAATTCATTCTTAGCTTCTTGACTACTATTTGGGGAGTAATATATATTGATCTTGCTAATTAAAAGCCAGTTTTGGCGAACCTGTCCGTGTGTGCACATGTAAAGATTTTTCACGTTACATTTTTAATGTAACTATACTTATGTGACATAAATGGTATTTATCAGTGTGCCAATGAGTGGTGTGCCTTTCAGTGGTGGTCTTTTTTCTTTGTTTACAAAACTGTAGGCCTACTGTACATTAGCTTGTAAGAGTTTGGACCTTCTCCTGCTATTATAAAACACACACACACATATATGTACCCATACAAAGTCATAGAGATCATGTCATCAGTATTACCATAATTTGCTTTTTGCAATTTCCCTAAGAGCGTAGCTTGGCCTTTTGATGTCCTTCTCTCTGCAGCTGGGGTCCAGCTACAGTTCTGTAAAGGCAAGGAGGAAAGTAGATTTACTGAGCCACAAGCTGTCATCTGTTATTGGTGTAGACATTCTGCTTCTTTTGTTGACTGCAGACTTTTGTTGTGCAGAGCTGGTAAACAGTGTTCTCTTTCTGAGTATCTAGGTCATGATCGAATCCCTTGCTGCCAAGACCAAGATAAGGAAAGTTAAAGTGTTTTAATTAGCTTTACTCATCAAGGGTCTCAATTAACACCAAACTCAACAACAAGGCTGAGAGTTCAGCAATAAAACAGGCATCATGGTAAAGTACAGTGCTAAATTACAACACTTTGGCAGAGGCACCATCAGCAGAATTGATGCATTTTCACATCACACAGAGCTGAGATGAATTATCTTTGATAACTTCAAACAGTCTGACTGAAGTTGTCTCCAGTGGCTGTCTTATTTTTTTTTCTTGCATAGTAATTATCATCGAGGCACCAATAATTATCTCAAGTGTTTAGATCTGTAGACATGTCAAACGCTTCACTTCGGAGACTCCTGAGACTGGCTCCTACTTGAGGTAAAACTTTAAGCTGGATGTTGACAACACGTGCAGTTAGAGCAAGCTGAAGCATCAAAATATTCACAAAAAAGAAAACGTTAACGTTAATTTGGTAAAGGTAAAAATATTGGAATATTCCATACTAAAATCAGGGAGTCTTTTACTTCAAACTGTCCTACGTCGAACAGGACATACAAGCCTCAGAATCATGTGAAAACCACTTGCGCTAAGCCACAACTATAGCACTGCGCAAATTAGTTTTTGACATTGCTAGATTAATACAAATTTGCAGAAAGCAATAAAAAAAAGACAGTTTGTGTTTAAAAAGGACAAGGGAAGTCATTTCCTTTAATGAGAAAGGGTTTTTATGGTGATTTAGATACTTCCTGTGGGCAAAAGATAATAGGGGTGGGTGATTTCACATAGGAAAGAAAAAGACTGGAAGGGGTGTGTTGTGTCTCTGCTCACAGATGCCTATCAGGGAAGGAGTCTTCCCAGAGATCAACATATCCAGATAGAAAAGTCACGTTATTTCCTCAGATAAGAGCAAGAGGAAACGTCTCCTGTCCAGCATCCAAGAGTTTCTCTTCTCTGTGTTATGCAAGCCAGGCAGACATTTTATAGATACTTTAGACAAGTATGATGTATTTGTTTTGGCTTGTGTTTCTATATTTTACCTTTTCTAATAAACTCCTATTGTTTTATAGACTCCAGTCAAACCTGTAAACTGTTAGATAAACTACAATTGTTGGTCTAGAAGAAAGAGAAGCTTTGATTAGTGTGGGAAATGTAAATGCAAGCTTTTTATTGTGCCCTTTCATTTGTCTGATATTATTAACATTTACATTTTTGAAAAAAAGTGCAAAGGTCACGAGTCTGCAATGCATTGTGTCATATCCTGCAGCGCACAATCAGTTTCCTTTTAAAGGAAATACAGCTGAAAAATGTCTTCACTTCGTCTCTAGTTGATCCAGTCAGACACAACTTTTTATCAGAACTTGTTATTCTAGTCAGCATTAGTTTAGTCATGAAGTCAGGATAAGTCGGTGGATGGGAATGCCACCCTCTTAAGTTACTAAGAAATGTTGTTAAGACAACTGGATTGCACATAGGCCTTCTTTTCTGGTTTCAACTTGAGGTTGGCATTTGAGATTTTAGGATTCATGTTAACTTCTTTGATTATACTTTGGCTTAACTTTGAGTGAACAGATCAAGATGCCAGTAAAATTCATGGCTTTTCCTTCAACCTTGTGTTAAGTGCTAATTATGAGGTATTACAGCTGTGAAAACCACAAACAAAATCCAGTTGTCTAAAATTATATTGAGGAGTTAGAATAAATCACACAGATTTCAATTTTAAATTGGTTGATGCTGCATAGAAGGTAGATTAATCTATCTGGGGTAAGAAACCTTTGATAGTTTCACTATCAACAAGACTGTTTTGAGCTGTAAAAGCAAACCTGTGATCTTATCAACAGCAAATATAATCAAATCCAAATATACTCACGATTTCTCATTCCATAGCAAGAAAATCAGAACGTGTTGACAGCAGAGGCTAAAGGACATGTTTGCCTATATGTTATCAAAGCGCTGTTTCTGTTGAAAATATTTGCATTACTTTTTCGTCATTGATCTGCCAAAACATGTCGGGACACTTTAGAGCTATAACTCTGTCATTTGCTATGACTTGCTCAAACCACCAGCATACAGGCCTCTGTGGTAACTTGTATCTTGCAAACTTATCACACAAGTGGGAATTGTCAATGCCTTCCAGGTTGTCATTATGAGCATTACAATATGCTACCACAATGCAGCCATAACGTAATCATCCAACACCGAAGCTTGTACGGAAATGACTATAATTAAGGTTAAACTGAACTTAGACGTGTGGGTTGTTTCCTCCCACACGTCCAAGTTGTAACTGGATATCTCAGCCTCTAAGTTCAAGGTGAGGTCAAGTGGGTCTGCTCAGGTTTCTCAGGTTCATTCAAGTGTGAATTTAAAGTCGAACCTGTCCTGTGCCATTCACCATGCAACATCCGTCTTCACACATAAGGAGTTAATATTTTATTTTTCTTTAAAGCATGTGTCATCTGAAGCTGTAATTCCACATTAGTTTTGAGTTCATTACACTATCAGTGTCAGCTTTGTCATTTACCACCCAGTGGTGTGACCTATGCAGGCACCCTCATTTGCTGCGTCTGGAATTGCAGTGTAATCCCAAGCTATGACTATCAAATGGCACCCAAAGTGACAGCCCTCATAAACTATGTGGTGCGATGCAATCGGCACAGCAGTGCATGCACTACTTGTGTATCTCTTGTCAGAGTCTTAACAGTTTGCCACGTATCTAATTGTTTGCTGTCAAAAAACAAAAAACAACATAAAGTTCTGGTTTAACCACATTTCAGCCAGTACAGTAAGTCAAAATGGGGATGTCTGTGAGGCTAAGCCAGCTCAATCTGAGTTGGCATTAATGGAATCATATTCCTGCAGTATTCTTTCCAAACTAAACACAGTGGAAGAATCAGTGTTCCACAAGGTAGAGCTTTAAAGAAAAAGATGCTATCGTTTAGGCTGAGGGGCTAGTGTACAGTCAGCTTTAAAGTACCCTGATAAAAACTGGGGTTTTCCTCAGTAAGGAGCACTGTAAAAAGCCATAAAAGTACAAGTGAGGTACTGTTTACAAGGATGTGTCAGTGACAGAAAACTTCCAGGAACTGCTGGGAGTTTATGTGGATTTTGATATACTAGCAGTTGACTCACAACCCTGAGGCTTACGGGAGCCTTAAATGTAATTGAAAATGCTGCTAGCTGTAGAAATGCAATGCAGGATACCAAGAGCTTTCAAAAAGTTCTGCCACAGCAGGACACAGACTTCACATCTACTAACTGCTGGGAATCATTGAGGTTTTGCCATTTTGGCTGCATTACATAAGCTACAGTGTTTAGACATTCTCCAAGTTTATCCACACTGGCATTAGTTAGGGTGCAGCATGTGTATCTGCACCTTAATAATCAAAGAACTCTAACAACAAATATGCCTTTAACTAATTTGGGAAATAAATTAGACTCATAAAAAGCATTTTCACGAATAAATGAAATATTTATTTGTTTTTCATCCAAATAAATCACCTGCTTTCAGTTCCAATGTGTTCCAGTGCTAATGTATAACAGAAACTGTTTGCTCTTTCTTCACAGTAGAATGAAAATTAAAAGTAACCATAGTGAGCGACATGGAATCTATTTTCCCCCTTCCTCCTACAGAACATAAAACTATGGTGGCAGGATGTTGCCTGAGTGCTGGTGATTGTGGCCCAGGACAAATACAGGTGTTTCCCTGCCTAACTGTACTGTCTTCCTGCACAGCTGTGGGCTTGGGTCACACTTTCTGAAATAGCCAGTGTATGTACAGCATGTTTATTCACCTGCAGGATTAGAAATGAGGACAGTACGTGACATGTTCAGGTTTATTGGAAATATCTGTACTGTGTATTTACAGATGTGTGGTACAGTTATGCTACACTGATCATCTAATGATGATTTTGTTCTTTTTTCCTTTACCTTTCTTCTTTCGTTCCCTTGCCCTTTTTGCCTCAGCCATTCTTTCATCCTTGCAATACAGTATAACAGTGGTTCACAAAAATTTTGTGGCCCCTTATAATGAAATTGCTGTGGATTTTGGATTCCTCGTCACATTTTGAGAGTGGTAGAAGAGGTTTTGAGACCCATTATTACACATGTGAAAGTATATTAAATATAAATATTAACATTTTTTATCAATAATAAATAAAATATGTAGAATTGGTCAGTTTTAACACTAATAATTCACCCAAATGAATTTGTTTTGTACAGAACATCTTAATTTACAGCTGACAACTACACTATGCTTAATAAAAGTAATGAATTAAAAAGTGAAATATTATATTGTAATGTGTTATAATATTATATATGAGATTGTTTCAAACATACCACAAAACCACAAACTTGTCACAGTTGATGCCATGGTTCATGGTTTTTGAATTTTCTCAAATTGCCCTAACAAATATTGACTGCTCTGTGATGCAGAGCTGTTGTGTCAAATTAGCTCATTTTTTAAGCATGTGGCCACTATGTACGGTGTACACCGCCTGTTTTCTTCCCTGTGCAGCAGTAGCACTGGGGCAGTGTTGTATTGGGTGAAGTTGGAAATTCCATGCAAAGCAATCAAAGCAGTCAGGGTCGTTGTCTATTAAATGCTTGAGGTGTGTTGGAATTGTTTGGCCTAGACATAGCTCAAGTATTTGCTTTGCTCCGGTTTTCTCCAAGAGTCTCAATAACCATTAACCAACCTATTGCACTGCGTGAATTGCATTCCTGAGACCTTATTCACCAGATGTTTACACCATGCTCCAGTTGGGTGTTCATGTGCTATGTGGGAACCAATACATTGTGGTATCAGTCTGTCAAATCTACAAACTGAGAGATAAGCCTCTTTCTCCCTTTGAATAATATACATAATGTCTTAGTCATGCAGGTTAGGGTATCTACGTCATCTTAATAGAATGTGGGGTTTTTTTTGCTTCCTCCCCCATTGGTGATGTAAGTTAGCATAAGTTGCATTCGGCCAAGGTTATCAGAACAAATAAAGGCAAAGCAGGTACCTGAGGTAGGGTTTAGATGCGAAGACATTGCTCCATACCAACCTGAGGAACAGTACTGAACTTTGATAGCTAGGCTAAACAAAGGACTTGATTTTAATCCCAAAGTCTGTGTTAATACATTGTAAATATAGATAAGACTTCAGATTTAGATGGTAAAGTGAGATATAATTTTAAAAGGCTTAGATGAAAATCCCACTTCCAGACAAGTGAGTGATATAGTGTGTTGGCCTGTTGCTTTTTACCCATCAGTGTCACAATATCAAATTTCCTGATGAGCTACAGCCAGATTCCCTTGTTGATATTATCTGGTTTTGTTATTTAAGGCTAATTTTTTTCCAACTTTTTTTTCTTAGTGAAATGTGATATTCACTAAGAAAAGACCATTTCTCTGATCTATTACTGTTAACTGATTAAAGAAATATTGTCTTTTGGGTTGAAAAACCACAGACCAACATTCCTTTAACCCACAAAAATCAGTCTGCAGTTTAACCATCAAAGGAGGAGCTCTACTTTTTTGTGTCTGTGATTTTTTATGTGGATAATCTTTCTCTGGGTTTTTTTGCGATTAAACTGTCTGCAATTATAGGAGTATTATGTGTCACTTATTTTTCCCTGAAGACTATAATTTAACTTTAAATAATGGATAATTCACCAAGACAGAAATTTGGCAGTCAGAGTTTCCCTAATGAAACACATGAATCGCAGAATGTTCCTTATGTGTTATCTTTCATATAAATAATAGAGTAATGCATCATTCTTTATCCTGAAATCAAACTTAAATGTCTGGTGATGTTATCTTCTTATTTGTGGCCGTCTGCATTGCCGGTGCCTATCGTTTAATGACTGGATATTAGGTCCTGAATATTACCGGTGGTTCATTAAGCATGTAAAAAATGAATATCTTCGGTCCATCAGAGGTCAATTTTTGAACAGGTTTTATGATCCATGCAAAAATTTAATGAGGGCTTTGAGGTTAAATAGCCCAGAACCAAACCATTAAGTGATCATCTCTGATGAGTAAGACGATGAGAAACAGTAATAGAATCAAGCCAGGAAGCACAAAATGAGTGAATGTAGTTTTCTGCTCATTGACCTAATGGAAAGCCATCAAAATAAGGATGCATTCATAAAAACATACTACTTAGAATAGGAAAACAACTTTTAAAGTATTATAGAGAGAGACTGTATTTTACTTCAGACTGCAAGTGTGTTGAAATTTGGATGTCTAAATTTCCTTTTGGGATCAATGAAGTATCTAACTAACTATATTTTTTTAACCCTTTTGTTGAACTGCTGTCTAGAAAGGAGCATTTCTAGATACCAAATGTACGTGTCTGGAATTGAATTTGTGAACATCATGATTACTTAAAATGTATTCCAATTCAATTTATACAGCACCAAATCACAACAACAGTCATCTCAAGCTTAAGACTTACAGTAATACAGAGAAAACAGAAAAAACCCTAACAATCAGATGCCACACTTCAGTGACTGTGGGAAGGAAAAACTCCCTATTTACAGGAAGAAACCTCTGGCAGAACCAGGCTCAGTGGGGGTCAGCCATCTGCCCCAACCGGTTGGAGGTGAGGGGAAGGAAGCAGGACAAGCAATCCAAACCCACCTTAATACAATAAAACATGAAGGGTCATATTTGAATGTCACAGAATTTAAACACTGTAGAGCATTAACTGAAGAAAGCATTTCCAAGTTTTCATGCATAGCCACAGTTGTAACCTTTGTTTTTCTGTCTTCTGCCTAGGACAAAAGATGCAGAGCCTGTGGTAGGAAAGGAGATCCAAGTTACTGTCTGCAATGAAGAGAAGGTTGTCTGTGGAGTAACAAAGCATACAACATGTGCAGATATGATTCAGGCATTACTGGACGATCACAAGTCAATCCCAGAGAGCAAGCGGCTACTGCATGGAGAACCCAAAGACTTCTGTCTCGTTGAACGGTGGAAGGGTTTTGAGAGAGCTTTGCCACCTCTCACCAGAATACTGAGACTCTGGTATGCTTGGGGTGATCAGAGGCCCTTCATACAGTTTATTCTAGTTAAAACCAGTGATTTCGTGCCTCAGCCTGCTAAGAAAGGTGGAAAGTCCAAAGGGGCCAAGCTGAAGCGATGTGATGGTCATGCTCAGTATTCCCAGGCTCTGCCAGCGGAAAAACAAAAGCGCATGGTAAAAAAAGCTTTCAGAAAGCTGGAGAAACTTCATATGGAGAGCAAAAGCTCCCCAGGTGCTGAAGAGATCGACCAGATGGTGCAACTTATTCTCAACCAGGACCACACAATTAGAGATCAGATCCAGCGGATAAGGGAGCTAGATTCGGAGATTGAGCGGATTGAGCTGCAAGTGCAGCAAGAAACCAAGTCGGAGAGTTCCTTGGCTCAGGCCTGCAGTCCAAATTCCAAGGCACACATTGAGGAGCAGCTGCAAGAATACTTGTACACCAGCGATGGGGTTGTACAGCTGGACATGGAGGTTCAGAGGCACCAGGAACTCATCCTCCAGTTGTCCCATGATATTGACACTGAGCTTAGGATGGCCAGCCTCGCTCTGGCTCAAGATGAAGACCAGGAAGGAATGGCTGCTGGTTCCTGGGTCCTCGCTGACACAGACGAAGCATTTTATACTGCTGAAATCGAGAGGCTGCAGGGCGAACTGAATCACAGCCTCTTCACCGGTGTTTCCCTTCACAACCAAGCTGCTGAAATAGACAAGCAGATAAAGTACTTTGACAATACACTGGTTTCTAAGGATCAGGAGTGCTGGCAGTTAGCCGCCCAGCTGAGCTCATTGCAAATCACGGACAGCACAGAGGAGGAGCAGCTCATAACAGTCCAAGGGAAAAGTGAGACCCAGTGCAGCATTTCTCAGACAGTGAAACTCAAACACAGCCTGTCCCCTCTAGACATTACAGACACAGACTCAGACACTGGGATTAGCTCCACACACAGTCAGGACTCTCTGTCACCATGTCTCGATTTCCCTCCCCCGCTGGACACAGATGTTTGAAGAACCCAGTTCACTCTCCAATGTGTTGTTCTTCAGTCACCAGTCGCATTTTTTTACTCCTCGCATGTGCTCTTTGTTCCATGCTCTGTGCTTGCAAAATTGGCAAAAAGACACGTTTTCTGTGACTTTTAGTGTCTCTGGGATTTTGTTGCATCTTCATCACTCCAGGCCAAAAAGAAGAATGTAAGAAATGTCAACTTGGGTTCCAACAAATTAATATAAGTGTACTGTGATTGATTCTTTAGTGTGTTCACAGAAAAATGGTCAAAAATGTTTTTGCAAAGAGGTTGCAAGGTGCAAAACATATCCTTGTTTAATATGAATAATTTTCTCAGGTATCAAAGTAACAGATTGTTAGATATCAGTGTAACATGAAATAATACATGCAAGACACTAACTGAGGCTGTGCGTGCACTACTTATAATCCTACTTTATTGATAGACAGTTTTCCCATTTTTAATTGCCAACAAAGATGCAAAGACCAATTTTTAGACGTTTGGTTTTGTCACTTTCCCTTTAGATGATAGTAAATAAGCTTTTTGCTTTTTGTAAAGTTCTCAAGCTATTTATTAAGTTGCACTTCTTACACACTTAATACTGTTAACAATGTTTTATATTAAAACAAAAACATAATAGTTTTGATGTAGTATTTGTTAAAAAAAAAAACCACTTTAAACACTGTTCTTGACTATTCTGTAACTACATACAGTCCTGTGACTATTCTGTAAATACAAACCTACTTCACCCTATGTCAAAAGGTAATTGATTTCTAAGGCTTTGGGAGCCAGACTTCAGTTAAGGTTAGTTTTCATGATTCAACAATAAGAAAGACACTAGATAAAAATGGCATCCATCGCAGAGTTCCAAGGTGAAAACCACTGCTGACCAAAAAGAACACAAAACCTCATCTCACATGTACCAAAAAACATCTTGATTCCTGAATATTCTGTGGATTGATTAGTCAAAAGCTGAACTTTCTGCAAGGTTTGCATCCTGTTACACCTGACGTAAAAGGTAGCACAGCATTTCATAAGAAAAACATCATACCAACAGTCAAACACAGTGGTAGTGTGATGGTCTAGGGCTGCTTTCCTGCTTCAGGACCTGGGCGACTGTCTACCAAACAGACTCTATCCTGACAGAAAATGTCCTGTCATCACCTGAAACTCAAGTGCATTGAGGTTATGCAGCAGGACAATGATCCAAAGTATACATCTGAATTGTTTAAATACACAAAATGAGCAATGAGCACACAATGAGTCAGAACTGAAATCTAATTGAGATGTTTTGGCATAACATCTGAATTAGTTCATACTCAAAAATATTCCAGTGGGGCTTAATTAAAACAATTGTGCAAAGAAGAGTGGAACAAAGTTCTTCCACAGTGGTGTGAAAGACTCATTGCCAGTTATTGCTAATGTGTGATTGCAGTTCATGCTGCTAAGATTGGCACAGCCAGTTATTAGGTTTAGGGGTTCAGTTTTTCACACGGGACCTGGTACATATGGATAACTATTTTACCTTAATAGATGAAATCATCATTTAAAAAGTGCATTTTGTATTTACCCGGGTTATCTTTGTCTAATGTTTAAAACAGTGTGACAAATATGCAGAAATATAAGGTGTCAGGAAGGAGGCAAATACTTTTTCACAGCACCTTATGCTCCTGTAAGTACCTAAGTAATTACTGAGAAAAGCACAATTTAAAAAAAATAAAAAATAAAGCTTATTTATTTATTGTAGTTACCAAACTACCAGTTACCAAAATTTTGGGACATTTTGTAAAATTTAAGTAAAAATAAAATGCAATGGGTTCATGAGATTTGCAAATCTTGTAAATCTGTTTTGCTCATAAACATTTCAAACATTTGACTATTTCACAAAAATATTATCTCATTTTGAATTTGGTGACAGCAGCATGTCTCAAAAAGTTGGTGAAGGGCAAACAAAATTCAAGTTACAACAATTTCTGGTATATAAATAGCTGGTGGGACATTTTGCAGATAATTTGGCAACTGGTCAGTAAGATGACACGATGTAAAAACACGTGAAGCCAAAAATATGACAAAGAAGACAAAGAATCTTATATCAAATAAGAATGGGACAACATTCCTCTCCCACGAGTCCAGCAACTGTTCTCCTGAGTTCCCACATGTTTACGCACTCAGAGGAAGCTACACAGCATAAACTTGGCTCTCTTCCAACTTTTTTGTTCTGCAGACATGTGTTGCTGCAGTCAAGTTGAAAATGAGTTAATATTTTGTCTTGAAATGCCACATTTTTCTCAGTTTAAGCATTGAATGTGTATCCTGTGATCTGTTGTCAATTAAATATGAGTTTACAAGTTTTGCTGATCACCGCATTGTTTTTATTTGCAATTTTCACAGCATTCCAGCTTTTTTGGAAATGGGTTTGTATTTTTCACATGTAATTTTGTGACAAATGACTATTTGCTACCTACTGAATTAAACGCTATATTCACTATCCACCAAATTCCATTCACCTGTCCTGCGTTTTAACTACTTAAAACATAAGCTATTATAAAGAATAATGTACATCTTGACTTTCATAATAAAAACTAATACTTTAAATACCTAAAAACACTGTTGTTTTCGGCACCATTTGTTTTTGATTTCATTGTCTTTTAAATACAACCTAGCAACAGTGCTGCCTTCTAAGGAAGGACATCTTCTTATGCAAATCATAGGATTTGGAACCATAGGGTTGATTGCCACATTTCCAACAGTTTCACATCTAGTTAGGGTCTATAAACACTTACAAAGTCCACATTTCAGGAAGTGGCTTTGATCAAACACAAAACTAAGCCTGGAGACTTGGTTCATGTCCTTTTTGGAAAGAATACATCATTATCACCATCACTAGCGTGTGAATGTGTGTGAATGGGTGGATGACTGAATGTGTAAAGCGCTTTGGGGTCCTTAGGGACTAAGTAAAGCGCTATACAAAATACAGGCCATTTACCATTATTATTATTATTATTCTTTTTCTTTCAGTTGCCATTAGTTTAGGCACAAAATCTACTTTTGGAGTAGTAAAAAGGTAATGATTGGGGTAAAACAGGCCGTTTAATCACTCTGCTCAAAGGCAAACCTTTCCCATCTTTTTCACCATTTCACAAGTTTGATCACAAGCTTATGTATGTTAATGGTCATTTTTAACCCCCTCCAAAAGTCAAGTTAAGCACTGGGCTGCTTCTGGAAAATCTTAATTCTAAGGTTAAAAAGAAGAAAAAAAAACCTGGTGTATCATACCCACTGAATTGAATTAAACTCTCAGTCACCAAAGAGAAATGACACGGCTACCTCAGAGTCCTCCTCCAGTCACAGGCACCATATAATCAGGCGAGATGGTCACCAGGCAAGCACAAACAACAGCGAGCACTCTCCTCATGTCTATGTACTGCTGACAGATGAACACTTTGTACTCAGGGCAGAGCTGGGTTGGCAAGTGGAAAAAGCAGAGGATATCTATTTCACACACTAATTGACTCACCCGCCCTCCCCTCTTTCTTTGCTCCTTCAAGCTACCAAGTAACCAAGCATGAAAGGCCTGAGCACTTACAGTTCAAAGCAGTCTTGCACTGGCATCCCTAACCTGTTGATGAAATGGAGGTTTATGATGTTATGGACCAGGCTTTATATAACACCTTTCTACTCAATTCTGAGAACTCAAAGCCCTTTCTACTACTAAGTCTCAATCACATAACCATACATACACACAGTGGTTTTATCTATACATAAGCACTTTTATCTAACACACTCACACTCTAATGGATGCATCGGGGAAAACTTGGGGTTTAGTATCTTGCCCGTCTTGCCCTTTGAGACATGGGGAACACAGGAACAGCTGGGGATCGATCTGACCAGGCGCTATCATGCTTAGTTTCCAAAATCAGATGAGATCGGGTGTGCTCAGCATGGAATGACTGTAAGCCCCCCACGGTATGTTAAGCATTTTCTGTCTTAATCGTTTCACCAAGTTAGACAAAGGGCATTTTCCAGAATCATAGAATTATCTTATTCAGCCAGAAACCAAGTAGAGTCTGTCACATGGATTTAAAGTCTTATAATAGTTGTTTGTCTTTAATGGCAGTGCTTCTGGTGTAGGTGAGTTCCATTTCTACACCTTAATTTCAATGATACACATGAGCATACGAAAAGTTTGGTGTCATCATTTTTTTTCCCACCATTATAAAAGATTATTCTTCTTTTTGTCACTTTGAATGGGATCTAAAAACCTCCCTTGACTTGTGAATTTGAGCACTTAGCATTAGTGCTATCTTTGTGTTTGGAGTGTAACATACTTTAGTTTTATTAAACTTTTATTAAACTTTTAAGAAATACGCTGTTGGCAGATTTTAAGGAAATTATAAAATAAAGAGCCACAGAGCAAATAGTTTGCTCTGTGTCATAATAAAGTTTGATTTCCCTCTGATCCATGGAGAGAGGCCAAGCTGTTTTTTGATACTGCATTTTGTAAGTGACTCCACTGATTGTGGCCCCAGCAGAGTCAGTGCGCCTCACACACTATGAGTCATGGCATCTAGATAGAAGAGCTACACTGCTTAGCTGTCTGCTGTTGAGGCAGATAAAATGCAGACTGTGGCGACAGCCATGGTTGTACTTTGGTTCTCATGATTATGACTATGACACATTAGCTTATAATGAGTGTTCCACTACTTACATGCAGAGGTTTTATGACGTGTGTAGTGAAATGTCATGATTGTGCTAACTACGCATTGTATTCAAGCTACTGGGTTCTTTAACCGCTTAGGTGGATTGGTAGCAAATCTGCCATATGTAATGATGATAACTTTTGTGGCTAACATGCAGGTTAATGCCAACAGGACCATTGAAGGACAGTCACAGCACATCACACACTAAACCGTTAAAAGTTAAATGTGCTTGAATGATATTAATGGGGATTGTGGTAGCTGCTTTGATCAGCGCCACCAGTGCATATTTAAAAATGCTACAAAGGCTGGTCCAACAGTAAGCGAAATATCAAGAGGGCAACCTCACTGAAAAAAGCATGTAAAACTAAGAACAAGTCAAAACCAAAGTGAGAAAAATCAGTCGTGTCTATGTTGAAAGATCTGATTTAAAATGACAATAATGGTTTACAAGTGCAATGCCGGAGGGTGAAATTTCACTGCATGAGTCATCAGTGCTCTTAATACCTCAGGGGGAGCAACAGAATCAAACTCCTTTGCTTACAAGCATCAATAAATTTAAGAGTTTGAGCATGTGAATCAATAACTCCCTGAAAAAGTCATGGACACATGAGGAGAATGTGGGTGTCTCTGACAACAAGTCTGAATTTGAATTTTTAAAATAAAATAATAATTTTTAAAAATAAAATCTGTTCACATCAAGAGCACAGTGTCTTGCCTCAGACACCACATGATGAAAGTAAGCTAGAAAACAGGTTCTCAAATACTAGAAACAGAATGTGTGCTTCAGAATCAAGGGCTTCAAGTACCTCTGGAACTGCCACATGTGTTGAAGCAGAAGCTTATATGACTGCTCTTCGTGCTCAAAGACTGTTTAAGGCCAAATATCATTTGGTGCCACAATAACAGGAAATAGGAAAAAGAAATGAGCGATTCAAGTGTTGACAACAGCCTCACTTGCTCAAGAAGCCATGTGCAAAGCAGCGTATCCAATAGATGTAATTATAAGGTATCCTATTTCAACAAAATAGAGAGAGAGGATCTAACGGCCTTGCTGCTGTTAATTCTTATGGTTGAGGAGAATGTGGAAATCCAAACTGAACCAAAAGTGTCCATGAGTCTCATTTGAGAGGGTCCATGACAAAGGAAAGAAAAAAATGCTGTTCCTGGCAGGTCTCTGCTAGGCTATTTGTGATTGAATGAACTTAGGAGGTATTAAAACACAAAGCTGGATGTTGAGACCTCAATTTGGTACTGGTTAGAATTGAAAGTAATAATCCCTTAAATCCTGAACCATGAAATTATGGCCAGAAAATTCAAATTCTTTGAAACCAGAGTGTTTTTTTAAACCTTCTACCAATTTTTAAGAATAATTAAATATTAATTTGCATATTGGAGTTTTTAATATGCTACACGTGTTCTGTTTTCTTTAATGTATTGCTTAAAAATGCATTGTGCAATTTATTTTGCTTTTTCAAGAGGGGAAAATCATAACAATGTTGTTAAAGTCTCAAAAACTTTAAAAAAAAAAAAAACCTCATGTATGAATTATGATACACTAGGCATTAAGGGGAAAATTTAGGATTTGCAATCGAAAACCAAAATTAAATAACTGCTATGCTAATAGATTGTAGAAAGCTCACAAGAGAGCAGTAGGCGCACAGAACAGCTTCAGCGGTGGTTATAGCAAGCGGCTGCATACTTCAGCATCTTGGACCATTTGAAATAATTTAGCACATCAAGTGTTACATAATTACACTTTGCACTGAATGATGAATTGAAATGTAAAAGATCTGGATTAGGTCGAATAAAACAAAATTACTAAGAGGAAGCTGAAAGAAAGTAGATCCAAAATAAAAATTTCCATTGCAACCCCTGCAGGGGTCAATTGAAAATGGTAAATAGAGGTCTTAAAAAACAAACTCACCTCACCTCTTTTTGCAGTTAAACGTGTTGAAGCACCTACTGTGCTCAAATGGCAGTAAATATTAAAATGAACAGAGATTTTGGCTCTGGTTCTTCAGGGTGTTAAGGAGCTGCTTGTTCTTTCACAAACTATTTGATGCAAAGGCAGCTGACGCACCAAAAGAAGTTTAACAAAGACTGGGTATACATTTCCAATCCTGGGCAGGCTGAAAAGCCTCAGAAGCAGTACTTAAGCTGAAAGGGGTAAAAGAAAACTCCATTTACTGTCAAGGTGCCTTGAAGATATGCAATGTTTTAAATACTTCCCACAGAAACACTTTTTTTTTTTGTTTGAAGGACGCTGCAGGTAACATTTACCTCTTCTCTCTGCTGCAGATCAGCAATTCAAAGACTTACTAGCTCACAAGTGTGTTTGCTGACAACAATAATTACATCTACCAATAATTACATCTACCAAAATGACAATTAGAGACACTGCAAACCTGTCTTTGTTCTGTCCATCCAGTTACGACAACTGGGCAGTTTGAGTAAACCATAATCTGGCACCAGCTGCCTGTGCAAAAGATGAGAGCTGATTTTTTAATGTATATTTTTGTGTGTAGTATATCTTTACCCAGAAACACACAATCTCAAATTACAGACAAACACAAACATGCTTGTCAAAAAAAATCAGAGGAATTTACTAAAATTATTGAATCTATTAAATTTATCTGATGTTATTTTCTCAGCCTTTACTGTAACCAGATCTTTTAAACTCAGAAAACAGTGAAATAATAACGAGGAAAATAATGTGCACACCGTTGCATGCAAAGTGTGCTGTGGCTATGGTTTGTTAGGCAGCATTCAGCGCCAGGGATTATCAAGATGAATTGATAATTGTCATTTCAAGTTTGCAAATGGTTGACTAAGTGAGCTCAGAAAGCAGCTTCTAACCCACAATTCTTGTGTCTTGGAGCAAACCTAATAACATGAAGAGCTGATTTAAGTAATTACAACTGTCACACTCCTGTCCTGTAAGAACATGTTTTAGAGGCACAACCCTCTGCTTTTAAGATTATGTTCAGAATTAAAACTTCTTAATTAGGCTTTTTTCAGATGGTTCAGGTAACTGCAAGTGCCGGTTGCCATAGTTTTAGGTAATGGCTCATGCTACTGAGGGACTTCTTGTGATGCATCAAACATTTCTGCTTCACCCCCACTTTTTGTCATTAAATATTATTTAATTTCTCTCTCTTCTCTTCTGTCCAATAGTTTGCCCAGTTTGTAGTTCATTTTCTCTCTTTTCTGACCTTGTTCCCAACTACTTTAGAAGTTTTTATCCTGTTAAGCTGTTGTTTTTTGTCCCCACCTTCTTCAAGTCCTTGCTCATGGGGGAACACTTGAATCCTTGAGGTTGTACGGATCTAAAGCTTCTTTACAATAGAAACACCCAGATATGACTGCTTTTTTTAACTGGTGCTATTTGAAAAGAAGCTTTTGCTTTGATCTCAAAGGCACAGTAAATTGCCAGCAAGGACACTGACATTTCAAGATTCAAGATTTTTATTTGCCATTTGCACAAAGGACCGACAGTCCATGCGCATTGGAATTCGTGTGCAAAGCTCACCAAGTCAAGTTACATTTGAGAGGCAGAAAGACAAAAAATGATAAAGCAGAGAAAGGAGCAATCTACTAATAGTATTTACTATATACAACACTGTACAAAGAGGGTGGTAATATCTACACAAGGAGAAAACTGTTTTGTTTTGTTTTGTTTAAATACAAGTACTCGCTGGCGGGAATCCAAATAGCATTCCAAGGTATTGCACACATAGTATTGCACATTATGACATTTAGAATATTGTACCTAATGTTGCACCTGTTTCACAAATCTGTTTCAATCAGCATATTGCACATTAACCAGACAGTGATTTATCCCATTGTACATTCGAAGTGAGGTGAGGTAGTGTTGTGTTATTTTAAGTGTTCAGTGATTTTTTGTTGAGTGTCAAGTGCTTTTGTTTTGCCATCAGTCTGACAGTGGCAGGGCAGAAGCTATTGAAAAACCTTGTTCTGTGTGTGATGATACTGTCCGCTCTGTTGTGTCTCAGATTGTACGTGCAGTTTTTGTGTCTGAGCAAAGAGTGAGCTGGATGGAGCGAGTCTCTGATAATTCCCTCTGCTCTTTTTCGGCAGCGCTGTGTGCACAGAGAGTCCATGGAAGGACGTTTTGTTCCTATGATCCTCTCCGCAGTCTTTATGACTCTTTGCGCCTCTGTCAGTGCGCCCCAGGGTGGCTGTGGCTACAATGTAGCTTGCCATCACCAGTGTGTGAATGTGTGCGTGAATGGGTGGATGACTGAATGTGTAAAGCGCTTTGGGGTCCTTAAGGACTAAGTAAAGCGCTATACAAAATACAGGCCACAGGCCATTTGCAGAGCCTTCCTCTCTGCCTGTGTGGTGTTCCCATACCAGACAGTGATGCCTGTGGTGAGGATGTTCTCTCTCAGTCCTTTGTAGGCCTGGGTGAGAGGGCAATGGTTCATGCCGGCTTTCCTGAGCAGCTGAATGAAATAAAGCCTTTGCTGGGCTTTTTTCACTGTTGCTGTGGTGTTGAGAGTCCAGCTCAGGTCTGATGTAACCTGCAGTCCCAGGAATCTGTGGCATTGGCCCTTTCCACCTCAGTCCCTTTGATGATAAGAGGCTGCAGGGGAGGGGGGTTCTTCCTGAAGTCCAGTATTATTTCCTTGGTCTTGTCTGTGTTGAGGATGAGGTCATTCTCCTCTCCGTAGACAAGAACGTTGTCTACCAGGGTCCTGTACTCAGACTCGTATCCCC
>VVHJ01006107.1:3505-15153 GCA_015107715.1 Tylochromis polylepis
GCAAAAATAGCAGGGATCCATGTTAAGCTCTGCTGGTTTCTTGTCGTGAGATTGTGGGGCTTGTTATGCATATACAGAATCACTCAGGGGGTGAGGAAGGAAGGCTTTCCATTTAAGAAATGTCAAGTCACATTCAAGTAGTATTTTAACGTTTCTTGGGAGGGGAAAACATATTTTCTTTGTGTTTCTGAACTTGTAACCTGTGAACTTTTGGCCACCAGGATGAAGAATTAGAAGGATGATAAATGTCAGGATTATTACTTCACAGAGTCTGTTGTTTTTTGGTTTTGTTGTCATAGCTTTTTTCTCCTGTTGTTTGACTCTTGACACACACACACACACACACACACAGATTCCCTCGTGGACACGCCTGGTGCTCCTGCAGGTGACTTCCTGTATCTCCTAAATACATGTTAATGTGTGTACGTGTTTATCTATGGAGTTTTATTTCACCTGAATTAATCTCACGAGGGTTTGTAGCTCCTCGCGGTGCATACAGAACAGCCGACTGTATGCATGTATGTATTTATGCATTATGAACCATGTGAAATGCATATATACTCGCTGTATGTCCTTATATGCTCATGTAGTACTTGACCCTTGGAGTTTGTGATACCTCTGAATTTGAAGTAATAGCAAACGACATCATGCGCCGGGTAAGGAGGGAACACTGTTGCCAGCAATTTTAATTGTTGAACCAGATTTTGAAAATGGTGGAAGGCACCATTGTTGTAGCATCTGGAGACCCCTTCTCCATTTGGGAGCAGTGACATGAAGTGTATTCCCTGTTATGTATATCAGTGTACAGATTTGTGTATATCTCTTTGAAGCCAAGGAAGGAAGGAGGAGTGGGTGTGCATGGTTGGCTAGAATGGTCTGTTGTACTAACTGAGGTTTAGCGCATGAGCTAGCTGGACCTTTTGTCAACCTGAGAGGAAAGCAGTGTTTTTAGTGCTAAAACACTCTGTTCCTTCTTTTTAAAAAAAAAAAAAAAAGTAATAATCAGGGCTTAAAGAGGAGCACTTGCACCATCCTCCCATAATAATGGGTTCAATATTACAAACCCATGACACTGACGTAGTGAAAATGTCAGCATGCTGGAATTACCAACACCTTGCTACATCTAAAATTTACAGAACACTACCTGTCTTTTCTGTTGGCAGGGGGGACTCCTGAGCCATCACCTGAACTGCTAAACATTTGAATTCATCTACACTGTCTGTACTAAAAGTTACTTATCCTGTGAAGACGACTGGCAGAGTGAAATCCGGGGAACGTAGTCATCTTTGAAAAGAGCTCTTATCGATTTGCGAAATATCAAATCTCAAAGGCGTTCCTAGCATTATGTGCACTCGGCTTGGTGTAAAAATGCATCAACTCTTTGGGCAGGTAGTTTTCACATAGTCCTAGTTGAGCAGGCCTTTCACACAACCACTGCTTCATTCAGGCACAGATGACCTCCTCTCATGCTCAACACACACGCACAGAACAAAATGTGCTGGTTTAAAGCTGAGAAAAGCAAAAATAGACACATACCACTAGAAACCTTAATCACTTCTTGGACATTTTCTTTATATTATCTTCTTATGAATCCTTCCATCCTTGTTAAGAAGCCCAGGCCAGCTCCCTTTCATACACACTCTGAACTTTTCCCTTTGAACTTTTGCTCTTTATTAATCTTGCTTATTCTCAACTTAATGTTAGTGGGTATTTTCCTGTGTATTACATTTTGAATTTTGAAGTTTGTATAAGAAATAGTGCGCATGTAAATAAAGCTTGGTGAGGCTCCACACACTCTCTGTGTCCTTGTATTCACTTAATTTTCAGAAGAGAAGATTAGAAGTACATACATTTCACAAGTGATGTGCAGGACAAGATTTGCTATTGATAGTTCATATTGCCACGGTAGGAATTTTCAGCACAGGAAGGAAAGCGTTATAGCTCTTGCTTTGCTCGCCTTGCATGTGCTGTATATTCACAAGTGTGTGTTTGTGTGTTGGAGCACGAGTGCATGAACAAATTTAACCTTGCACTCCCTCCAGAGCGTAAATCTCTTCCTCATGTCAGTCTGGGTGGATCAAAACAGCTCCATGTTGTACTCCAGTTCTTGGAAGTAATCTTGCACAATGTTTTGTGTGAGGCTGAATAAAATGAGAGCAGACGTACAGCAGCTCACTGATACCTGACACTGGGACGGGTACTTTTCCGCTGTTGTTGCGTAACATACAGAGTGGGAGAAGAGGAACAGTCAGAAACAGAGTGCAGCATGCCTCCACGCAACACTAACACAGATCACAATCTCCAATGACAGATTTGAGCCCTTCTTGTTTTCTCTCAGAACGGCCAAAAGCCCCGACTCTCAGAAATCATGGGACATGTGCAAGATCATATTATGTGCAGGTTAACTGATAAGTTCAGGTGTGCACAAGTGTAAAGTAAGTAAGTGAGTAAAATTTCCTTTCAACATAAACATCACAAAGTGCTTCAGAACAAAATGTGAGATCACAAAAACAATGGTTAACCAAAAGCAAGTTTAAAAAGGTGAGTTTTTAGCTGTTTTTGTGGCTTCAAAGCTGACAGTAATGTCATCCATAAAACTATAGGGTTATTGGGGAACCTTTTAAGGGAAGCTTGGGCTTCTAAGTTAATTAATTCCAATCAGTTAAAGTGACAATCTCTTACAAGAAGACTTGAATGCACTTAGGAATTAAGATCCAATTATCATGATAGCATTACCATAGGCAGGGCATCTAAACGTCCTGTTGCCTCATTTTTCCAGAGAGGAATGCAGTGAGTTGTGCAGCAATACAATGCATAATAGATTTAACATTTCCAAGTCATTAAAGACACTTATTTGTAACTTCAACCTTTGCATTCATCCCACAACTGATATTGTAATGAGGGCATCCGCACGTCACTGGAAAGATGAGAAAAAGTAAAACTCCCCATCAGTAAAGCACACCACTGTTAACTTAACTGAAATTGCTAAACGTGTAAACACTTTCACACAAATACGTCACACCAATTCAGTTAAACATTCATTTTTATAACTTTACACTTGTCATATAGGAGATCTGGAGAATTTCACAATCTAAGATTAAGTTAATATTCTACGATTATAGTTAAAAATTCACACACTGGATTATTGAGGTTGATTTTTGAGTGTATTCAAATGTAACTTAGTAATTCTCCATCAATGTGTTTCCGTAATTCTTTGACATTTAGTATTAACATCGTCGTTTAGGATTTTTTTTTAAGACACAAGCAGAAAAGCGGAAATATTTCAGGGTATTCAGCATCTAAAGTTTAGTCATCACAGAGTTTCACAACAAGACTCTACTGGCTGTTTGTCAGAGCTTCACTAAAAATGGTCACATTATACACTCACCAGACACTGTATTATGTGACATAGATTCAACAAGGTGCCGGAAAGATTCCTCTGAGATTTCTGTCCATGTTGAAATGATAGCAACACACAGCTGCTGCAGATGCGTCAGCTGGACATCCATGATTTGAATCTCCCTTCTCACCACATCCCGAAGACGCCCTATGGGATTGAGATCTGGTGACTGTGGAGGTCATTTGAGTACAGTGAACTCATTGTGATGTTCAAGAAACCAGCTTGAGATGATTGTAGATTTGTGCTATGGTTTGTTATTATGCTGGAAGGGATGGACATAGTCAGCAACAATACTCAGGTAGGCTGTGGTGTTTAAACAACTTTGGTACTAAGGGGCCCAACATGTACCAAGAAAACATTCACTGCATATCGCCTGATGAACGCTCCTGTAGGTAAGGAAATCCCAGAAAGCTGATTTTGTTTCATGGACTCTGGATTTTTTCACTCATGCATGTGACTTCTTCAGTCTCAGCTGACTGCAGGTTTCCCCAACCTTATAAACAGTACATCTACATAATGACAGAAACTTGTACTAGTGACTAGCAATGGGCTGTTAGGTCAGTTTCATGATCATTAATATGCAATTTTTCATAACCACTGAACAATGGTCATAATGCAAATAGACTGTTTCCGCTACGTCCAGGTGAACAGAAACAACTTTCTGGAGTATCCCCCACATACTTATACCACCAGCATAAAAAAGTGACAAAAGGCAGGATGGAGCTATGCTTTCATGTTGTCTGTGCCACAACCTCACTCTACCATCTGAATGTCACAGCAGAAATGGAGACTCATCAGAAGAGAAAACCTTTTTTCCAATCTTTTGTTGTTCGAGTTTGATGACCCTGTGCAAACTGTCGTCTCAGTTTCCTGACAGGAGTGGCACTCAGTGTGGGCTTCTGCTGCTGCATGCCTTGGTTGTAACATGCTGTAATTTGAGTTACTGTTGCCTTCCTGTCAGATTGAAGCAGTCTGGTCATTCTCCTGTGAGATCAACAAAGCATTTTCTCCCAGAAAGCTGCTACTTACTCGATATTCTCTCTTTTTTGGCCCGTTCTATGTGAACACCAGAGATGGGTCTGTGGGAAAATCCCAGTTGACGGGCAGTTCCTGAAATATTCAAACCAGTCCATCTTCCACCAACTACCACGCCTCATTCAAATTCACTTAAATCACTTTTCTTTCTCATTCTGATGCTCAGAACTTCAGCAGGTCATCTTAACCATGTCTGCATAGTACAATGTATGGCGTTGCTGCCATGTCATTGGCTAATGAGATATTTGAATCAACAAACAGTTAAACAGGTGTACCTAAAGAAGAGAATTTGTTGTGTATGTCAGTTTTATGTCGTCAAATGTTACACATTATCAAAGGTAACTTCAGGGTCGGTAAAATACATTTTTTATTGAAAATTTCATTTGTGCCCACATTCAGATCAGACTATATATAATACTACTACAGACAAACTTCAGATGTTACAGTATAAATAGGCGGGCTATATCTTCACAGCACCTGAGCAAAGAGTCTTTTTCTATATTGCCTTCTGCTCTTTGTCCGGTATCAAAAAAACAAAAATATTTTATAAAACCTACATTGTGCTGTCGTATACAGTATGGTGCATTCATAACCACACTGTTTGTCATTGTTACCTATCCTACATGCATCAGGTACTTTATCTCTGCCAGTGTGGTCCTGTCATTTGTTCTCAAATACACAAAAGAACCTCAAACAAATTCCTTTCAGCCTGAGATACTTCAAATACACTTTCATAAAGAAGAGACGTTTCATAACAAATAAAAGAACTGAAAAAGAAAACTTCTAAGGCTCACTGTTAATTACAAAATAGTCAAAGATACGTCATGACTGAGGGAGCAGGCTCGCCACAACTACAAATACCAAAGTCACATTTCAATAGCAGCCACCTGACTGAATACTTGTCTGGTGTGGCTGCAGTCACACCAGTCTGTGTGAGGTCAGTGAGGTTACTGAATTACTGAAAGCGCCTCTGAACCTTTCTGTTTGTTTTTTCTGTCTGTTTTAAGGCAACAAAGCAGTATTCATATACAAGATTCTGTACTTTTGAACCACCCTGTTATTAAAAGTAGCTTTAGTTATTAGTTTTTATATGCGGGTATGAGGGTATACTAAATATTACACAGCAATTTTCACTTTGGATTTTGTTGGGCGAGGTGAAATTAGTGCATTCCTAAGCTCTATGCACACATCATTTTCTACATAGCTTCTGCTGGTTGTTTCGCTGGCTAGTTTCATTTTCAAGTCAGAGCTTAAAAACTTTGTCTCATTGTTTGTCCAACATCTTGATCTCCACCCACAGGGTGTTTATTTCTCTCTCCCTTGTTCCGTGTCAATGGGCGCACATTTCATAAATGTCATTTTTGTTTTAATGTAAGAAATTAACCTGAACACGCTGTACACTAACAGTAATCAGCACATGATGATTCATCGGAGAAATGTTAGTCATAAGAACGGGCCATGATTGTGGGTGTGCAAGTGTTCGTGTTTTACATTTTGTATCACCAATGTCCTCTTATCTCCAGACTGTAAACCGATGAGGGCGATAGCATGCTGTGTGTGTAGGTCTTTTCATATGGGTTTCCATTTGCTTATTTGCATCCAGATTAAGTGGCATTATGTTTCACAGGTGAGGCTTTTAAACAAATGTGTGGTTAAATTGCTCTCAGTGTCGCCTGTGATGGAGGTGGTTTGTTCCTTATAATCCTTCTAAAAGTCAAATACACACAAACGATGCTTTGAGGCATTAGTCATAGCATAAAAAAAAAAAACATCTCGTCTTCTCTGTGTTTAACGCTCTCCTCAAGAAGTATTTTCCTATGTGTTTAATAGGTGTAGAAGTTTCCAGGTTCTGTCATGTGGCCTTTTTTCCTGTGCTCCCCATTTTATCCCTCTATCTCAGAACCAGCTCAAAGTAAAATTGAAAGAAAACTCTAAACTTGTTCTGCTTGACTGTGACACCCTCATAACTAAATTGTCATTTCTTTATTCCAGATTGATTTATTAAAGTATCATTATTTTCTGTCATATATACCGGACTTAATGTTCATATTAAACAAAAGCAAATTTTTAAATTAAATTCTAATCTGAGATTCCATGTTATGCTATGACATCCACTGGGTGCTCGCTTAAACTGCCAGATGTACAAATATATATAATTGTGGGATTGTGGGATATGAAATATATGTATACACCATATAGATGTTGTCTCTCACAGTGCCCCAGGTTATGTTTATGCAAAGTTTCATTAAGATTGGTCCACTGATCCAAGAGGAGATAGGGGAGCATACAAACATTATACAAAAAACCATAAGCAAAAAAATACATGCAATTAAAGGATTACAATTATATTAATAATTGTAGGGTCCAAGAACATGAAAGCCATGATTGTGTTATCAGTTTATTGTGTTAATAGTATCATTAGCAGGAAATGTATATATCTGTTTATCCAGCATTAATTACAGATGATTTAGAACTATTTTATTTTATTCTATTTTTCATTGATTTCATTGATTTTATTGCCATTTTAATAGCTATTATTCATTAATATAGCTTGATAGCAAGTACTACATAGGATAAATTGTCATTCCTATTAATTCAATATAACAATTTAACAATGCCAGGTGTCTTTGAAACACTGAACATTTCTAAGGGTAAATGGGCAGTGATTCAGAGGTCTGGAATATAGCTTACCAGGCAGGGTGTTAAACAATGCTGTTGATGTCAGTGTTTAGAAAGCCCCAAGTGTGAATCATAGTTTCGTCTATTGTGACAGCTCCTACGTCACATAAGGTGACCTGCTATCACCTGACAAAAGAAGAAATCAAGGTACCGCAGTGGGTAGGTGGCAGTCAAGTAACTGGAAGCTTGCCTTTGAAATGTTGATGCCACTCATTCCTTTCAAGCATGCATGCAGTTTTACAAAGAAAATAGTATCAGCTGATAGCTTATCGTAGATATATTAGCATCTGCCTTTTCTGAAAGGTGATAAGCAACAGCCGCAGAGCAGAAATGTGCTTCTAGTTCATTAAAACACAAATACATCATTTTTGCCTCTACTTGTTTTTGCCTCTACATTAATCTAAACTCTGTTCTCCAATATCGTTTGGATCACTGGATGGACAGTTTCTCACCCCGCCTTTGGGTTTAGTCATTCATAATAAGTATGACCAAACACACTGTCACATGTGGTCGGGCAGCACATAATACAGCAAATGTTTGAACCATAACAAAGGCTTAAGCATTAATAACTTTGTAATTTAAAAAAAAAAGCAAAGCAGCAACAACTGCCTGGTCAGACTAGAAGACGAGGAGTCACTGTGGCTTCTGGCTTCCAGTGCGGTTATTCATAATGACAGGTTAGGCCTGACAAGAGATAAAACAAACAGAATACAGAGTAATAGATGACATAGAGTATGCGTGTACTCACGCACATCCATCTATCTATTTATCTATCCTGCACACAAGTGGAGACACATGATATCATGCACACACACTGACTGGCTAATGAGGAGTGAGTCATCATGTGGTGTGGGGTTCAAAGTGTAAACAAGATGAAGATGTGATGGATCTGCTGAGATATGGCCATTAGTGGGCCTCTCATCCTCCAGTACTGATATTGCCCCAGTGATGGATGTGGTGGCTTTGTCTTAATCTTAACAGCTTGCTCCTCGGCTGATCTCTATACGTTATCTGAACTGGTGCTTCACACACACCAACACAAACACGTGCAAGTACACATGCTAATTGCTGCTGGCCACACAAGGATAGATCCATGACACTGTGGGTGGGGAGGAGACCTGAGAAGCAAGCAGTCGTAAATGATACTTATGTGTGTGTGTGCGTGCGTGCATGTGAGTGTCCATGCGCGTGCTAAGTGATGCAGAGGAATGATGTCATCTCTGTAATGGCACACTGGCACAGAGCAGTTGAGCTTTTTCCCGCAGCACCTCCATTCACAGACTGTGATCAGCGTCATCAAGGCAGATTATAGCTCACACTCACAGCCTGTGGTGGGACGACAGATCTCTTCACACTGAACAGCCCTTTTGTAATTACAGATTCACACACACAAACACAATGAGCATGTACCAACAGACAAAAAAAAAAACAATCATTATCACAGTCTGACAAATAGTGCCTGACAAATCAGTTTAACAAAAGCAGTTGCAGCTTTTCAAGTCTCTTTCTTTTGCTCTAGGATTTACACCACGTGCATCCATATGGGAACATCAAAAGTGCAATCATGAGAGGATGTGATGCACGTAAGAGATGAGGTGCAATGAAATGACAAAAAGTCACAGCAGCGGATGGGAAGAGATGAAATTCATAGTGTCGTAAAGGGGCACATGAGCCTTGTCTCTTCTGTCTGCCCTCACATCATCCTAGCCACAGCCACTCTTCAACTACCCTGAAGAGCAAAATAAAACCTGCAGCACAAATTCAGTGCAAGAAATGTCTCTTTTTCAACATCAGATCTGTTTTGTTTTTACTGTTGTTTAATTAAATATTGGGTTTGAATTATTTTCCAATATTATTTTAGTTACATTTTATATAACAAGCAAAATTGGTTTTTGGAGCTGTGATTGTACAGTCGTGTAAAAAATGTAGACCCTATTTCATTTCTATGGTTTAAAGTATCAGGAAAAAAGAATCATCAATCATCAGCAGCAGTAACTTAAAGTAATCACATTCAGCATGACTTTATCACTCTCACATTGTTGAGAAGGAATTTTGACCCACACTTCTTTACATCACTTCAGTTCATTTAGGTTTACAGGTGTTTGTTCATGAACAGCTCTTTTAAGGTCCCATCACAGCATTTCAGTTATGTTGAGGTCTGGACTTTGACTGGGCCAGTATTAAACCTTGATACTTTTTTTTCAGCTATTCTGTTGTAGATTTACTGCAGTTCTTGGGATCTTTGTCCTGTTGCATGATCCAGTTTTGACCAAGCTTTAGCTGTCAGACAGATGGCCTCACATTTGAAATCTTTGTTATACAGAGGAGTTCATGGTCAACTCAATAACTGCAAGGTGCCAAGGTCCTGTGGTTGCAAAACAAGTCCAAATCATAACCCCTCCACCGCCGTGCTTGAGATTTGGAATGAAATGTTTGTGCTGATATACTATGTTTAGTTTTCTCCAAACATGGTGTTGTGCATTGTAACCACACATCTCCACTTTGGTCTCGTCTGTCCAATGAATATTTTTCCTGAAGTCTTGTGTGTTCACATGCAACTTTGCAAACCTAAGCCATGTTGCCATGTTTATTTTAATGAGGAAAGGCTTTCTCCTGGCAACCCTTCGGAACAAGCCGTACTTTCTCAGTCTTTTCCTAATTGTACTGTCATGAACATTTAACATGCTAACTGAGGCCTGTAGAGTCTGAAATGTAGGTCTTGCACATATGACCTCATAACCCTCCTCTGATTGATCACTGCCGATATCTTTCGTCCTCGACTTTGTGCTAAAACATATCTGAATGCAAACTCCCAAACTGCTTTTATGTTGGTGCTCACACATACTGATGATCAGTTAATCAAGCACATTAGTCTTTCACACCACTTCAACACTTTAGCTTAATTCTTCTTAAATAAATAATGGCATGGTATCATATATCATGTGTTGTTGTGAATCTGATGTTCTGTTCACCTAATTTTAGAACCTGGTAAACACCAGATAATTTCTTATTATGTCCTGATACAGAAAACCTGAAATTTACATAATTGTATTTTAATAAGAACAATAATTGTTTTCTTGTGTTTGTTTGCAGCACTTACATGCTGTGTACTGATCTTTACATCAGGTGTGAAAATTTCACTGAAGACTATAAAATCAGCTGAAAGTCCAAGGCAAAGGTGGACTTGTATAAAGTATGTATGTATAAAGTGGATGATGTTGGGCTTCTTAGAATAGTTGAGTATGAGTAAATAAACATGTTTATTACAGGGAGTGTAAACATATGTCCAATAAGGAAATTGTGCCAAATGAGTAGCCTGTGAATATCGAAGTATAGATCGGCTGTATTGATTTGCCTGTCCTTATCCAAATCTGGCCAAAGACCTCGGAGCATGTCACTCCTTCCTCTCTCCTGCTACTGCTGCTATCAAACATAAGCTTAAAAGAATAAATGAAACTTTTTTCATTCAAATATTTGACCTACTATATTATGTATCTTTAGCAATGATAAATTTATTATGACAAGTCAGAGCAATTATGTAATTTTGGGGGGAAAAACATATACTTCACTAAAAACATACTTGACTGTATAATTTCAGAAACAAATAGACTCCAAAAGGAATTAAAGATACTTTAAGCAGCAAGCAAAACATATCTGGATGTTTTACTCAGGTTAAATCTGCTTCACTTGTGTCGGAAAAAGAAGGTAACTTAAGAGACACCAAACATATTAACCTCTGTTACATCTATAGAGAACTTTGAACTTCCAATGCTTTACTTTAATAAATGGAGCAACCACGTAGGTGTTTCACTTCATTTTGCAATTTGGCATCAAATATGCATCAAAGATACATTTTCATTTTTTATAATACAAATCACCACTTCATGTTTTCCATCTCTCCACTACAAGAAAGAACCTGACACCGGAGAATGAATGGTGAGCATGAGCTTCTCAAGTTATTTCACTCCACAGTATTTTTTTCACAGAAGAAAATAGCTGCAAATAAATCATCATGTGAAGCTTGGAGGATGAAGGAAATTAGCTAAAAGCTTAAAAAAATTGCAGTAAAGGGTGATGGATGTTCCCACTCGTTCTTATTATCTACCTCAGTGAAGCATTGCCATGGATTCTGAATGATTTTGTTCTTTCTATCTCCGTCATTGATGGGACTAAACTGGATAACCTCACGCACCGGGAGGATTGGAGTGGACTGTTGGAAGAAAGAAAATCATTGTGCTGATTGATGCTTTTCATTTTGTCACATTGATCTGTTTTGGACTTGAGCAAGTGATGTAATCTGGGTGATACATGACGAACCTTCAGTTTTATTAGACAGAGTCTGCTAATTTATTCATGAACACCGACAAATTCAAAGTCAGAGAAAGCCTTTTGCATATTACACAATAAACTCCTCAGGTGTGTCTTTATTTCACTAACAGGGATTTCTCTTCCTGTCATTCATTCTCTTACCTCTTTCTTATATTATTTCTTTTTTTTTTTTTTTTTTTCTCTCTCTTTTTTTTCTGCAACTTCT
>VVHJ01006109.1:7600-19482 GCA_015107715.1 Tylochromis polylepis
TTTTTTTTTTTTTGGGGGGGGGGGGGTTACCAGGTGATCACCCCAGCCTCACACTAAGCTGCCATTATGGGTTTTTGACCCTGTTGTGTGTTCTGTTTTTCTTCAGGAGAGAAGGTGGATAGAAGTCTCTGCTCATCTAACCCAGCTCCAGAGCCTGTCCCCTGTGAGGTGCCTTGCTCAAGAGACTGTGTGCTCAGTGACTGGACGTCCTGGTCCACTTGCTCTCAGACATGCTCCAGCAAGACTATTGAGGGCAAGCAGATGAGGACCCGCTCTATTCTGGCCTACAATGCTGGGGAAGGTGAGTCTGGACCCACCAACAGTTGTCTGTCCATGGTATATGGAAATATATGGAGATGAGCCCTGAATATTGGCTTAGTCACAGCCTTTCAAGTCGTCCTTTGCTGTCACTCTTCAAATGTCTGAATTTCACACTTGTCTGCATGTGCATTTGTCCTTATCTCAAACAGTCTGCTTATCTGTCCTGGTGATTATTTCTGTTGGTCTGTCTCCTCGCCTGACACTCACTTTCTTTCTTTTTTTATCTCTTTCTAAGATCATTTCTCTGCATATGCTTATTCTCTCTCTGGTTTTAAATTTCTAAGAGCGTCCGCCGTGTTTGTGTGCCGTCCTTTGTGTCATGTCTCTGAATGTTTTATCTGGGTGTGTGTTTTCCTCACAGTCACTGCGATGGTTGTGGCGTGGATCACTGTGATGGAGGGTAACATTTGCAAACACAATTTGATGGTAGCTCATAGCTCCCTCTAGCTATGTGTCTACATGCAGAAAAATGAAAATTGTTAGTTTGTTTTGAGCTTTAAAAAATGCATACATTACCATAACAGCTTTAGGGTAGCTTATAATTGATTTTGAATTTATTCAGCCAGTTGTAATTCAGTCATGCCTTGTTAGCCATGTGTGAAATAGCTGAACTCTGTTAGCGGTTTACAGTTGTTCTGCAGCAGTATTAGTTCATCTAGTGCGTACCTCACCTGCCACATTAACATTTCTGACATCTGTACTTATCAAAGGTCTTTCACGGGTGCCGAAGTTTCCAGAACTTTACGGTAAATCTTTGACTCTAGGCAAACTAGAAATATTGTAGTTGTAGCGTTGTAGTTTAGATGAGCTTTAACGCCATTCTCTACTGTGACACAGTTTTATGAACACATAACAATACCAAAAATCTGAAAGCTTTCTCTCCGTTGCAAGTTTCCCCCTCAGAGCAGATTATCTGATTAGAATTTACTCCTTGGCAGATTTTTGTAACCCATGTGTTACATATTAATGAAAAATGGGTGAAAAAAAATGTTTGGAACTAAAGAACCGCTCAAACCTTAGGACACAGGGCTCTAATTAATATGCATCCACCAATGTTTGCATAGAATTCTGTGCTAATTTTAATAAGCTTAATTAATGACCTATTTAGCATAACTGCTTACATTTAATTCTGTGGTGATTATGGTGGTACTGTGGAAAGCCCAAGTGGCTCTTACTGTTTGATAGTCATCAGCTGAATCACATTCAAGGTGCATGCTAAGTGGCAGTTTCTCCAGCAAATTATAGTTTGTCTTGCAAACATGAGTGCATTTAAATAACTGATGGAAAAGTGTCAGAAAACACGCAGAAATGACGAAGAAACAACATTTGACCATACCTGTCTAATAAATACCCACTAATGACATGTCCCACATTCAGTTAGGTACAGAAATCTTTGGGAAAAGAATAGTTTTGCCTCTCTACACCACAACAGTGGATTTTAAATCAATCAATATGTGATTTAAGTCTGCACTTAAATCACATATTATAAGTATTACAGGGATTACAGCCATTTTTCTGCATAGTCTGATTGTACATATGTGGTAATTCTGTAAATAATTAACAGCAATATTTTTTTGTTAAATCCCTTGAATTAAAGCTAAAAGTCTGCACTTAAATCACATATTACTTGATTTATAAACCACTGTGTTGGTGTGCAGAGCCGAAACTTTGTCGAGCAAATTATGGACCAAACTGTATATGCACAGTTAAATAAGATGGCTTTATTTGTCACTGCATCATGTGCTTCACATTTCCCCCATTGTCCAGCAAAACAACGATTTCTAGGTCACTGTTCAGCCACAGCTGAGGCTCATTTGCGATACCATGTCAGGCCAGTGTCGAGACTATCATCGCCCTATTGTTAGTCAGCTAAGGTGGCATGGCGCAGTCAGCAGAAAGGAAGTCATACTCAGTGACTATTAGGCTGGGATTTGTCAGAGTTGGCAGTCTGTGATTCAGACCCGACTGTGTGTACACCGCCACTCATTTAGGAGCTGGCTTTCTTTCAACTCCAGCAGAGAAATACAGGTGTGAAGAACTCGCAGTGCTGCAATGCCCCTCAATCTTTCCTGAAAGCCCTAAGTGTCTGCAATTACTCTGAAAAAGAGATGGCTCTCTCAGCCCATCGACCCAACAACTGACTGACTGCTCCCTCACAAGAGAAAGGAAAGGGAGATGGGCACAGAGGGGGCATAGCGATTGCAATAGTAAAAGGTATTAAACACTAAAGTAGTTCATTAAAGTTGGACCTATGACTTGCAATAGTAGACAAACATTTAAACTCCTCTTGTCGACATAACAATTTGCCAAAGGTTAGAACCTAAATCCTGAATAAACCCTGAAAAAGCCAGACTAAAACAGCATTTATAACATTAACATTCGTCAGGTAGGACCTGCATGTATTTTTCGGTATATAATGGCTGTATTCAACATTGGCAGCCAAAGATACGTAGTAATTTAAAGACATGCTTTAAAAAAAAACTCAATTTCACTATTTGTCCATGACATGCCGACAAACATGGTAACTTTTCAGCCTTGTAGCTTTCACCAAAGCATGTTTTGTAAAATGTTGCTCATAACTAAACTGATGCTTTTCTGGCCGTCTACATAAAGATCATACACGTCTCATTCAAACATCAGAAATTTCCAGGGCTATCCTTGGAGGCTTTTTTTTTTTTTTGAATAAAAAGTAAAATGAAAATAAAAAGTTTAGGCTCTCTCTTTAAAGTAAACCCCTGATACCCAAAGGCAATAGGAGAACTGATCATGCTGTCAGTGAAAACACAATGCCAGATACACCTATATTATGCATTATTCTGTTTTAATGAAAATTGGGGGGAAAAGCAAGCAAAAAAAAGAGAGCACAGTGATATTTTGAGCCATAAGAGCAGCTCCTGAAATAAGGCAGATGCATATAAATCAACCAACATAAGCCTCGGCGTTTAGCCTTGGGGGAAACAAATTCTTGCACCTTTCTTGAGACTTGAAACTGGCTCATTTACAGTTTCTCTTCTAGCTTTTTCGTCAACAATTCTCACCTCCGAGGTGCAAGAAAATGATTTTTGATTATTAGGTTGTCACAAGGCATTAGAGGCTGGTTTTATACATATAGATAAATAGATAGATAGATGATAGATATATTATATTTATTAAACTGACATTGAATGAGAGCGACTGGGTTAGAAGTTTTATATTGTTTGGTCCCATAAGAATAAAACTCTGGCTTTCTGTCGCTAACAAAACCTTTTCTTTTTTCACTGTCAGTGGTTACATGTGAGATGTAAAGTGTTTTGTAACAGGCTTAAAAAGGAACTTTTCACCTTTCATTTTTTTAACCAAATTGATACTTCTTTTTTTTTTTTTACTCCATCATCACCCGACCAGATTTATCCTAGAAAATAACTCCATAGATAAAACAACTCCATGAATGTCTCATGCCTGAGAGTTTATGCAAATATCTCTTTGTGGCTGGTAATTCTAATTTTAAACGTTGCCAGTCTGCTATTTGGTGCTGTGCAGTATATGCCATGTGAACTTTTACACTGAAAACAGTGAAGATAATAGTGCTGGATGATTCTCTTGATTAGCGTTACATGATGTGTTTTAATCAGCTGTGAAAACAGAGTACAGGAATGACTAGTCCTGTTTTACCTCCTCACGTGAGAACACTTTTAGAATTGCTATACTCACTGTGTTTTGGTATTCTCAGGCGGCGCCCTCTGCCCGAACAGCAGCGCTCTTCAGGAGGTTCGCAACTGTAACGAACACCCCTGCACAGTTTACCACTGGCAGACGGGGCCCTGGGGCCCTTGCACTGAAGACCCCTCTACCTCCTCCCTCAACACTTCTGTGGGTGTCCGGCCCAGCAGTGATGGTGAGGTTCCCTGCTCCATGGGAATGCAGACTCGCAAGGTCATCTGTGTCCGAGTGAATGTGGGCCAGGTGCCACCCAAGAAGTAAGCTATATTTCTGCTTTCTTTGAGCACTTGTTTATGTTGGCGTTTAACCAGCACATAGCCATTTAAATGCTGCTACAGAACACTGATTGCTTATTTCCTGCCTCTCTGATTTGTAGCTGTATATAACTGTGAAATCAGCTCCTGAAGTGCTTTATTGTGATGAAAATTGCTAAGTTCTCAGACCTAAAATCCACTTGCTTTGAACAGTATTTCACAATCATGTGCTATCGAAGATAGAAGAGGAGGTGTGTGTTTCCATTTCAAACGGGTCTGTATGGCAGCTGATTTTACTGATTTGGACACTTTTCACATTCAAAAGGAAGAAACTAATCAGTGAAATCTGTAGCAGCTTTGAGGAAAAGACAACAGCGAGAGCTCTGGTTGTCTTTTGATGAGTGAAATGATGTGTTAAAGAACCCCTTGTGTTTTGGGTTGTTGCTTAATGAACACAGAAATAAAGTGAAAATGAAATTTTAAAAAGCCCATCTTACATGCTCGGTCAAACAATGATGTACGAGCATTTGTTTTGGTGTGTAATGGAGTATCCAGGACATTCAGTAAATAATTTTTATCTGTTTATTTTAAAGGACGTCAGCGGTAAACTGTACATTGCAAAACTGAGGCTGAAAGTCGATGAGATTAAAAACACAAAGGAGAAGTCAGAAAGCAAGAGACGAATGAGAGAGACAGCAGTGGGTGGGGAGCAAAGTGAAATAACGAGACGCTGAGCAGACTCTACGTGAAGTTAACTCCCAATTCCTATCTTCCCTTTGCAGGCAACCACAGATAAATAAATAATCTCTGTCCCTGAAAGTCTAATTAACCCTGCCGTTTTGGGCGCTGGTAATTTCTCATTGATGATAATGACAGTAATTAAATGGGATTGATACTTTAAGGCAATTTAATCATGGGGGAGATGAGAGACAAGATGTTTGTGGTTAGCGCTGAAGACCATACTGCATGAGGCGAATTCAAAACACAGACGCGTTTACTTTAACATCCGCCACAAAGTTCATCTCTAGTCTGGTGTCAGTTATGCTTGGCTGATTCCCTTGACAACAGAAGATAAAGGAGTTGATGCGCGCTTGTTGCGTTTTGCAGAAAATAAATCCAAGGCAAACTGATTTTGGCCCTGCAAAAATAAAAACAAAAGGTCTCCTAATGTGTGTTCTCTTATGTCAAATTAGTTCCTTTTGTTTCTTGCTATAATTCAGGACCAGAAAATCCCCAAGCGTAGTTATCACCGAAGAGAGGATGGCAACATCAATTATTTAAAGGGTCGGCGCGTGTTGAGCATGTTACAAGGGAAATGTGATTCATGGAGAACAACATGGGATAAAATGAAGATTAATGTCCAGTTCAGTGGTGGCTGTTGGAGCAGCTGACCCAGTCAGTGAAGCTGCAGAACAGGGGTCAAATTCCTGGAAGCCTTTCATCGTGTGTAGTTTAAATCTGCACTCCTGGCAAAGCTGGAACAACAGATAAACACAGGCTCAGTGGCTTGGAGAGTAGGAGGTGCAAAGGTGTCAAGGGTAATGGCTCTGAGTAGCTGACAAAAAGCGGTTTCAGTCAATTTGTTTCCATTATCTTTGTTTTTGCTGCTCAATAACTTTATATAATCAACTGTAATTTGCAACAAGGGCAAACGAGCAGCATGTAAGAGAGTCACTGGCAGAAACCAAAAAGAAGATATTGAAAGGGGACTCCCATTCAGCCTCTCAGAAGGTGGTTATTGTTGCTAACCTCAGCTGAGCTTGTTTGAGGTTTTGAATAATGAAAGTCACACAAGCGCCTTAAAGAGCTCCAAAGAGCTGTTTGACATTTTCAACCTTCAGTGGAGATTGGTTCTTCTGTGACTTACTTAATAAGTAAATTGTTTTGGAGATGCTGAGATCTGTGTTGTAACAGGCTTTAAAACAGAGTCCATTAGAACAAACAACACAAGGAAAATGAACGCCCTTCAGGTTGTAAAGCGCATCCACACCCATTTAAGAGTAGGTCTGTCATGCTCATAGTCTTTATATACTGTGAAGGTTATCGTTGCTGTAATTCCTCACTAATTATTTTTTATTATTTTATTATTATTAAGGAAAACAATGACAAGAAATTTCAGCTGATTATGAAGCAGCTGGGATGAAAATGAGCACTTACCATGTTTGCGGCCATGATTCTCAGCTGGATCAGGGGTGGGGTGCCCAATCTCAGCTGGAGAGGAGTTGCTACACCAGGTGGTGGAACTCAAGTAGCCTATATCGGGGTCTTTTCTATTTTTGAGTGGGAGATTGAGAGACAGATTCAGGTAGCACCTGTCGAGAGGTGGAAGAACAGGAAATGTTGTATTTTCCAAGATTTATTTTGTGTTATTTGTTTGATTTTGGTTTTGGTTTTTCTTGAAGAACATATTTATGATTAATTTGATGAAAATACATTCAAACTAAAAAGGAAATGCAGGCGCTGGATTATGTATAGCAGCCAAGTGTCTTCATTATTCTCAGACCAGCCAGTTAGGCAAAGAGAAAATACAGCAGGTATTAAAAAAACCAAAAATACTCCTTTACCCAGCCTACTTCAGGCTTATGGCTGGTTGTGAGAAAATCAAATAGATGAAATGAGTGTCAGGCTTAATTAGCAGTGAGAAATCTAAGACTGTGCAGAACTTTTTGTTCTGAAGATCCAAATAATCATATTTTGACCATAGTGGATCTGCTGTTGACAAAACACAGCCCCTGCTGCAGAACAGGGGCTGTGTTTTGTCAACCATAACAAACGCCACTGAAAAGGAGACCTGAAATCTAGATCCAGAACAAAAATTTATGTATGGGCATCTCATTTTGTTTCATCACAAATGTGTGGACTTAAACGCATATACTGACACAATTGTTTGTTTGTCTTTTAATTTATCAGGAAGACCAGATTTTCCATTAGATAATGGGATTATGGGATGAAAAATTTCTGGCATCCATCTCTCCAAGTCCCCCTTAAAAAGGGATGGGACTAGCAGTTGTGTTTCATGGGTTGTACCTCAGAAAAAGTGTGTGCATCATCACTGCTTGAGTTTCTGTCTGCCTGGGGGCAAAAACAGAGTGACAGATACCGAGAGTGCTGTCATACAGAAGTCTCTCCACAGATTGTGAGACGGCTTTTCACGGTTATGGAAGAAGTTAGCCTTCAGGGCTGGCAGAAAGCCTTTCCTGCTAGAAAGCTTTCTTGGAGAAGGTGTTCATGGTTCATACTAGAAACACACGAAACACACATGATTAATGTTGTGAAACAGACTAAATTAAACGTAGACATGATCTATGCCTAAGCTTTGGTGACTTTTGTTAACCTTACAAATCTGTGGCAGGATATTTGGTGGAAAATAAGTGAAAATAATTCAATTAATAATACACATGAACCCCAGTCCCGTGTACGACTCTGTCTATATACTAGCTCTGTCTTTGTGCCATTCCCATTTTTCCCACTAGCTCTTTTCACCTCTCATCGTTGAAATGTGATGCTGTCCATGGTGCTGAAGACTTTTCTGATCTCCTGTATACATGCTTAATACAAAGTTGCTCCCTGGAGTTTGACCAGTTCTCCCTTTTTTCCTGAAACACATTTTAGTTATGTGTCATTCCATATAAGATCAACTGAATCTGAAACATCACGGACATTAAATTGGTGCAGTTTTAATACTGGAACAATAATATAAAGAATACCAAATGCTATTGATCCTCAAAGTTAGGTATAGAAAATTGGTTATGAGCCAAAATTCTTCTTTGATTTGAGCTTTTAAGAGAGTCTGTATATATGTGTTTTGTTATTGTACTTAATAAGATCAAAATGCTGGACAAAATAGATAAATTCAAAAGTGCCAAATTTAGATCCACTCCTATGTACTTCAAGGATTTGCAGTTCAGAGCGTTTTCATAGTGAAGGTAAAAATTTTACATGAGTTCATGAAATACACTCAAGTTATTGTACAAAAAAATCTGCGAATTCTAAAAGGCACTCATCGAATAACCTTTATGATTAGTTTTGGCAGAAATACACTGATGGCAGAATAAATGTAAGGATCGGATTAAGTTTAGCAGACCTCAAGATGATCTCTGCCCTTGGTATTCTCAGGGCAGCCAGTCAGATCAGCCAAAGCAAAGATTACTGCAAGCAGTGCAATAAAAAGAGAAAAGATTGACCTAAGGCTATTCCTCTACCTAACTTCCTTCTAGCTCACGTCTCGGAAAATAAAATGAAATAAGTCTCAGGTGTGCTTAGCAATAGGGTACGAGAGATTGTTGCGCCCACATCTTCACAGAGTCTGAGCTCCATCACAACAGCCTAGATCAAGCTTTTGTACTCGATGGGCGAGGAGGCAAAGCAGACACTGTAGAGAGATCTCAACACCAGCAACACCAAGGATATGTGGCAGGCGATTCAGAGCATCACAGGCTACAAAAGCAGGAGCGCCCCCACCATGTGTGAGCCCACGTTGCCAGATGGGCCGCATATTACCCTCGCTTTGATCTCCTCAACAAAGAGTCAGCTGTAAAGATGACTCTACCTCCAGAGGACCTGCCACTATCAGTATTCACAGAGGCTGTGAGAAGAATCCTCCTGAGAGTGAATAGGAGTAAAGCTGTTTGGCCTGATAACCTGGCCGTGCACTAAAACATGTTATTACTAACATTTTTAGCATATCATTTTGGCAGTGTTTCAGGACAGGTGCAATTATCCAAAGGTGTGCAGTATGTAGTCTGAATGCCGTCCTGCACTGATCCCCATTCTGAAGAAGTGCTTTGAGAGGGTGGTTCTTCTGTGCCAGCCTCGCCCCTCACTAGATTACATTCAGAACCAACAGAACCGCTGAAGGTGCTGTGTCCACTTGTCTTCAAAAAACCTTGAAAATAAACACACCTACATAACAATTCTGTTTGTTAATTTCAGCTCTTTCAATACTCCCCCACGAAGCTGACTGGCAAACTCGGCATTCCAGTATTCAATACCGTGCTCTGCAACTGGATATTGAACTTGCTCACAAACGGAGTTCAGACCGTTTGGATTGGCAGTCACAGCTCCTCCACTCTCTTCCTTAATAGTGTGCTCAGTTCATTCCAGTTCATGCTGTACAGTCATGACTGCACTTACAGGCATGAAGAGAACTTTAAGGTGAAGTTTGCAAATAACACCAGCATCGTCCACCAGATCGCAACCACTAATGTGAGTTAAAATCAGGAGGTGGAATCAAAACTAGTGCAGAGTCATGCACAGAGAAGAGTCATGTTAAAAAAAACAAAACTAGAAACTAGAAAGCCGTGGTCCTCACAGATCTCCACTCTGGTAAAGAAAGCTTCAACGGAAGAGAACTGCTTCAGGAAATTTAGGATGCCTAAACTCAAAACTGTCAAGTTTTTGTCAACTTTTACAGAAGAACAGTAGAAAGCATCCTAACTGGAACCATCACAAAGAATGGGTTACAGATGGCCCAGGATATGAAGGATTTGCAATGGGTGATTAAAATCATCCAGCCACATCAGCGATATCGTTAAAGTGTAGTTTCTCTGCAGAGCCCAAAGGATAGTAGAAGACAATACCCACCGCAGCCGCACAGTCTGTTCACTCAGCTGCCATCTGGAAAGCAACGCAGATGCGTTCAGTGCTCCAGCACCAGACTTCAGAGCAGTTTCTTTTACTGGGCCATGAAATTATTAAATTCATCCTCCACACTCCCCCACAAAAATAGTTTTACGACTTGGTTATTTATTCATTCAATTATAATTTTTTTGTGAGTAACATAATGAGATTTCATCTGTAATTTCATTGTACATTTTTGGTTACATTATAATAATTAAACCCGGGATCTTGTTCAAAGTCTTGAGTTTGATTTATCTCATGCCACAGTCACTGGAAGGGCTCCAAGCTTTATTACACTGCAGAAGAAGGCTCTCTGACTGCACAACTTTGCCCTTTTTCTTAGCCTTGAACACTTTAAAGTTTCGGATGCTGCCCTCAACTTTCGCTCTTCACTCGGAAATTACTTTGACTTTTCCACTTTACTGCGACAAACACTGCCAACGAGATGGCTTCTTCTAATGCAATTGCCAATTAACATATACCAACCAGCACATTCTCTGCTATAAAGAGGTCTGGCAATCAACACTTTAACTGAAGCAAGTTTCTAAAGAAACACGAGACAATTAACAGGGTGGAAAGGTATTAAGAGTTTTTGGTCAAAACAGAAAGAAGAGGCAAAGCATATGAAACATAGTCAGTGTTTCAGGAGGAGCACAGATATAATAGGAACATCCACTGATCACAGATCACAGTTACAAAGGTGATCAGTGGCACACGCAAAGAAGTTAAGAAATTTGATGATGTTAGTGCCTGGATCCAGGTTGAAAGAAGGTTAGAGTGGGGCGATGGGTCACCAAATTGACTCAGAAAGGCAGAATATAATGCACACAACAGCTGTTTCATTTCCTGTTTTGTTTTGTTTTTTTGGTTTGTCTAGTCTTGTCATGTTTGCAGTTACACCAAACCATAACCTTAGTGTTCATGTCGTGCAGCATTAACGTCATGCTAAAATCAGTTTTATTCTTTAACGATGATGTTAAAGGCACAGTTAAATAATGCTTTTCATCCAAAAGGGGCTCCGCACTTATTGCAAAGGATAACAAACAAACATCATGCTTTGTTTTATTTATCAGTAGTTCCTACTTGTTTTATAGACAAAGAAAAGAGCAGCAGCTTAATACTACTACTGTAATGCATTAGACTTTCTTTCTTCTAACCCTATACATGTGATATACAGTAATGAATTGTCTTATTCAATGGATCGTCACTTACCAACTTTGCTTAGGGCAGGTTTAGGCAGGAGAAGTGAAGCTAACATCTTCTCAGAAATCATGTATTTGTTAATCAGCGTCCATCCCTTTCATGGCTCCTTATTCTATTGTTTTTCAGAGACTATCTCTTTATATGGGGTGTTGTTATCATCCAGTATACACTTAGAAACAATCAGATGCTTCTCCAAAAGTGTTGATGAGAAGACAAACTAAAACTTGTGCACTGCAGATTTGAAGAGAAACCGTCTGAGAAGTGGCATGTACCTAAAAAAAAGACAATCAGAGTCAGCTGGAATGAGCACTAGTCAGACATCAGCAGCAGGATATGACACATACGGTACAGAGAGATGACAAGTTTACTTCACTGGTTTTCATGTATTTATTTGCAGTGTATTTTACTGAAAAAGACTTGCAGTACACACAGAGAAATGCCCCCACCTTTTTTTCTGTTAATGGAGACAGTTTTTTCTCAGTCAAACCTTATAGGATCCCACTCCTGATCTAAACATCAAACGTGCTTTGACAAACATGAAAAATGAAATAAAGATAAAATAACTTAATTGATCTTTTATAGTGGCTCCACACTTTATGTAATATTTACCACCCTGAGATAACAACAGGAAAAGACTAAAGTGAGACAGCTTGTTAGTAGAGTTGAGAAAGTTAGATGCATTCATTAGTGTGTTGATTGAAAATTGAGCAGTCACTGTTCTGTTAGTTGGACAATCCTGTAATCCATTACTGTGTGTGTGTGGGGGGGGGGGGGGGTGTGTGTGTG
>VVHJ01006111.1:9022-39962 GCA_015107715.1 Tylochromis polylepis
CTAGATGCTACTATCTAATATACTTTCTGTGGTTGGTTAAAAAAAAAAAAAAAACAGTAGGAAAGTAGAAAAAAATAAATATCTAAGATGTGTTGGTCAGTTAGTGACTTAGCTGTGTTGTGGGAACTTCACAAGCAGCAGCAAGACTCCCACACGGAAAAGAGCAAGCATGTGACAATGAAAAAAACCCTCATAGTTCAGTAAGAAGCCGCATGAAAAGGAGGTGTGTTGCATATTGACTTGCAGGTAAAACCTGAAGCAGCTTAAACAGCATATAGACTTAAACTGGATGTGTAGAAAGAAATCAGCTGAGCTGTCAGCTGATGCAGTCTGGCCCTGAGATACTGGTCTGCTGGGACTTTTGGAGGAGTTTATCCACATGCCATTACATTGTTTGGAATGCATAATAAAACAGAGAGAACAGGAGAAAATGGATGCAGGAAGAAGGTATGATTAAAAATATCTAAATAACCGAGCCAACTAATTCTAAATTTGCTCAGTGAGCTCACAGATGACCTGGAACTTCAAAGCAAAAATACGAGCTTCAGCAAAACTTCGTGCACCTCTTGATTTAGAAAAAAAAAATTCTTTCAACATATTGTGGCTTCTGTGACAAGATTTTTACAGCCTGGACAAGTGAGGTTCACAGTGAAATGGCTAAAAGATAGAGAAAGGATGGATGACAACACTGACTTTGGACTCAAATTGTTTTTCTAGTTTTTGTTCTGATCAATATATTAATGTCACTAAACTTTAAAAACACGTCTTTCCTTAGTAACAGTTTACTACCCTCAAATAAACGGGGAAATATTAAAATACTTGAACTATTATAATTTCAGGACCATGGACAGCGCACAGCATTTTCGTCACGATCTGTGATATAACACATGACTGTTTGTAGTGGTGGACCTACACAAATTCAGCTGGATGCGCTTTGACAATAAGTGGGCTATAGATCATAGATGCACTCACACCCACGCTCAAATCTCCCCGGTGAAATCTGCAATTTTTTATTTATTAATTTTTCTCAAAACAAAGGTAGCTTAGAAACATTGTGGTGGTAATGTTGACACCACCAGAGTGTAGATTTTTTTTTAAAAAGTTTAAACCTTTGTCAATCAGGCATTTCTGGTTTGTTTTATCCCTTGAAGCGGTGCAAGTTGTCTTAATACAAGAATCCTATAGAACATGATGTCAAAATATTTCACACAGCTTACAGTCCTACGCTGGAGCCTGTCAATTACTGAAGTCTGCCAGACTGCCTCTGTAGGCCTACATTTAACATACACATGTAAGACCTATATTTATATGCTTTTCTGAAGACAATTAAAAAGCTGCCCCTGTCCTGTTAATAATTACTCTTAGCTTGGACTTAATTACAAGGCTTAATGGGAAGATTGAGCACTGTCGTATTTAAATGAACTTCACCTGTGTTTAGAAAACAGCGCAACTTTCATAAATCAACCATTAAACTAATCACACCTAACAGCACAATATGTGGATTATAAACTGTTTTGCCCCGTCTAGTAAATCTGCCCAGTTGGTTGTCCAGCAGCTGCTGGTCTGTCTGGAGCTTGAAGTCCCACAGGACCTGAGCCATACTGCTCCCTTTTGGGGGGGGGGGTTCTAATCCAGTGTGGATTTTGGTCTTCTGCTCATCCACAGTTCCCACATGCATTGCATGTAACCCCTCTCACTGGCTCAGCTGTCATAGTAGCATTCCATCAAGTCCATGTTCTCAGTCCTTGTCCATATATGCTGTGTCCCGCTTGCATCAGTATGCCCCGGTTCCTCTGATTAACTGATAAGTCATATTCAGTGTAAGGATGTCTAATCTAAAGATTATGAGAGTGGCCAGTGGGTTAAGTTTGTTCTAGATGGCATTCATAGGTAAAACATGCTGTATAGTGCCTATGTAGAAAGCAAACTCTTTGAAAACTGTTAAAAGTTCAGAATTTTACAGGTCAGCATTATTCTGCCACTTTTAATCCCGATTGCTCATGTTTTCTTTAAGGATTAAGGATTGTATCGCACAACTCTGCAGTCACCTCTGTGTGTTTGGCAGTTGGCCACGCCAGTTCGGAGTGCAGTAGTGATGTTATTTTGCTGCTTTTTATAAATGATTAATGAAGAAGAAAATACAGACAGACCACCCAAAATACGAATGTGAAGGTGAAATGTAATCTAACTTTACATCAATACAAAATTCTAATCTTGACTTTATCCTTTCTGTCTCCTCATCACCGTCTGCATTTGCATGTGTTTCTTAAGGCTTTCATCTCTGTTGCTGTCTCTCTCTGCTCTGAGCACGACCTCAGGGAAAAGCTGTGACATCTAAAGTGTAGATGAGTAACTGTCTTTTTTTTATGCCGCAGAATACTAAGCGCGACTAGATGCGAGCAATCCAAGACATAAAATAATTTAAATCCTTCTTCTCCCTATTGTCTGTATCATAGCTTATGTTTATGGTGCCTGCATTGTTCAGATGGAATAACAATGCGGTTTTACTGCTGATAGTGATACAGTTGGTTCAGGGTCTGGATGCAGAGTTGCAGGTTTTTTAATTTTCTCAAGCAACCACTAGTTTCCATCCCCGTGATATCCTTTAGTTGGTCCTTGTGCTTGCCGGATTCATCAGTTATTGACCACAAAACACAATCCAGTGCTACAAAAAACACAAGAGGGAGACCTCTGGTCGGGATTTTTCTCTTTTATATTCCTTTCAATTCAACACAAAATGCTTCAAAAATAATAATGAAAATTTGAGGGTCAGTTGATTTTGGCACTCAGTACATTTGAGGCAAAAAGGTTTGTCAGTGGCATAAAGTTGTTTTTTTTTTCATACTCTCTTTTTTCCCATTGCTTCAGTTTTTAATGTAGTTTTTTTTTTTTTACCTCACATCTTTTACATCAGCAATAAAAAGCTGATGGGAGTACTGTTGTCACCCCGCTGGGCGGGCACGTGGCCGGGCGTGTGGCAGAGACACCCAAGTTTGTTAATGTGGTGACACAGGAATTTCAATTTGATACTATAGGTGTATCTACTAGGCGGCTGAGGGGTAGCACTGGCGGTTGCCAGTATTTTCTTCTTTTTTTTTCTTTTTTTTTTCTGTGATACAATGAAGAACCATCACAGTGATTTCATAAGTTTTCATTTTTTATTGGCAAATAATAAAAAATGACTTCGGGCTATGGTGCCACTGCCAAAACGTTTGTCCATGACTGCACACAAGCTTCAATTTGTCCAGACTTAAACGTCCATGTTTTCAGGTGCCAATGCTGCAATAGATCTTCTTGTCATATCTTAAAGACCTCATAGTTTCATGGAGCTCTTTGCTCTCAGGCTGCAAGTTTTCCAGATTTTCAGTCAAATCTAGCTGTGATGTAAAACAGGAAAAACATTTATAATAACTCTGGATGACTATTAAAATAGTAATTTGAAATATATATTAAAAATGGAAAAATCCGAAAATACAAGTCTATGGTTACTAGTATGAGAACAATCTGCGACAAATCAGATTAACAAAATCACAAGTTATGGAAATATTCAGAGTTTTGAATAAACATTTACAGGCTCTATAAGTAGATTTTCGTTTGCAGCTGTTTCTAGAAGTCTTTCCTCTGAGTTTTATATACACCTGCAACAGAATCTGCAGCTGTCTACCTGATCTGTTTACTACAGTGTGCATGGATGCGTTCCCATAACTTCTTTATCAAAATTGCCAATAGCCCCTTTTGTTAAGAAAGCTTTAAACTGTTACCTGCCTCTCGATTTACTATCAAATGTACATAATGCATAATGGCAAGTGATTTTGTTGCATGTTCCATGGGTGTTGTCTGAATGAAGCTGTGAAGGATATTAAATAAAACTGACCTGGTTTTATCCGTAACATTGATGAAGAACCATCAATGTCAAGGACATGATGGCTGAAAAAAGCTTACGATTCTCCCATGTAATGTCCAGGAAAAAAATCATAGTAACTCACTAGAAACGGACTATTTCATTAATTTTTGCCCAGCTGAGTGGAAATGGCACTGAAAATAATCTTTTAAACATTTCTTTTTGGAAAATCACCATATATATTCATTCGCATCCCCAAAGTTGAGGAAACTGGGTTTATCTGGCAGGTGAGTCAGCGCCTCGGAATGTGCTGAGCGAGGGAATGGAGCTCTTTGCGAGCAAACACAAGCTTTCGTTATCACCCTTCTTCTTAAATTGGAACCCCTCATGAGCATAGGCCAGACTCCCCTCATGAGTCGGCACTACAGAGGAGAGCACTCATTATTCACACATTACCTCCATTTCCACATGAAGTTTAAAGTGGCACCTGTTCCTCCTTCAGTCACTGATCACTGTAGTGTTCCAGCATGCTGATCTGAACAAACATTCTGCTCTTCTGACTGCTCTCCCTCATCTGTCTTTTTCATCAGTGGACTCATGAAGACTCGACGGACTGCGTGAGTAGTCGCAGCGTGTGTTGTGTGGACAGGGGTTATGGGGAGTGTGTTTTCTGTCATAGCATCCCATGATCTCTGCGTGGGTACTAACACAATTATTTTTCCAACTACCTTTCTCGTCGGTTAGCAGTCTAAAAAAAGAAGCCTGATAGTGCTCGGCATCTACAAAACCAAGTAGCAACATACACATTTAAGATTTTCTCAGTTATACCTGGTGTAAGTAAATGGTAAATGGGCTGGTTCTTATATAGTGCTTTTCTACTCTGAGCACTCAAAGCGCTTTACACAGCTTGTACATTCACCCATTCGCACAAGCGCTTTTTTTTTTCCCACGCTGTTTCCAAGTGCTTCCTATCTAACATTCACACGCATTCATACTCCAGTGGATGCATCAGAGGGCAACGTGGGGTTAGTATCTTGCCTAAGGATATTTGGCATGCAGACTGGAGCAGCCTGGGATGAACCACCAACCTTCCAGTTAGTAGGTGACCTGCTCTACCACCTGAGCTACAGCCACCCCACACCTACAGCAAGTGATGTGTATGTGAGTAATTGTGAAAAAAGATATCTTAGATCTCTGCTTTTAATTTTAGTAAATGAAGGTGTTCTTCGGTGGATTGCAGTACATTTTTATATAGTGCCAATTCAAGGCTGATGCAGACGCAGACAGCATTTTGCTAATTAGGCTAAGTTTCATTCAACCCAACCTCTCTAAAACGTACAGGCATATTAGAGGACTCCAAATCTAAACCAACAGATAGTGCCAATGTAGAGAAAAGTGTAGGGTTAGCGAAAGTGACCAAAGGTCACGTTTGAATATTAAAAAAAAACAAATTCCGATTCAAATTTCTTATCCACAAGAGGGAAAACCAACTTAATAAGAGACATAACTGGTATAAGCACCAGTTATGTCTGAGGGCCAACATATTACAAAAAAAGAAAAAAAGCATGTTGTGCAAATCTGGAGTCAGAGAACTGCTTTCGTTCATAATTGAAAACAGATGATCACAAATGTATAACAAGTTATAATTTGAGCATGTTTTCGAATCACAACACAATTTAATAAGTTGACGGCTTTTAAGGTCAGAGAGGAGGATGGAAGAAAGTGGCGTGAGCCTTCACAGCCCGTCATTTGTTGGTGAAATCCAGGGTAGCAGCTGTGGCAGCTCCTTACAGTGTGCGTGTTTGTGTGTGACTGTGCACGTTTGGTGTATTTCTTGAATCGCAGCCTCCCAGTCTTTGAGGAAACGGAGTTGTAAATACTCTGTTGATTTTATTCTGCAAGTAAAGTCAGGCTTGTGGTTTTACCGTTGGTTTTCTGAGCCCAGGGAGGGAATCTCTGTTTAGCTAACATATTATTACTGGACACACACGCTCGCTCACTCACTCACACACACAATATTCTAGACTCTGCAGCAGTAATTGTCAAACAAGTGTTCAGTGTCTCCTGTTGCCTCACATCACATTGTTATTGAATGTGGAGCCTGTGTAACGCAGAGGTCTGTTTTATGCTACCTTCCATCCAGTAAAGAGTGTCTGCTTATTTATTCTACTTGAATATAGCTGCTGTTGGTTTATTCTGCAATCCAAATCCACAGAGACATCAGTGCATACTGCTTTTGTTTGTGAGCATGAAAAGTACAGTACTCCCCTTCCAGCTCTCTGCTCCATTCCTTCTCTGCAGTGCCCATCATAATGGTGCTGTAAGTCTGTGCACTGGTTCAACATAACACACAGCCCCATAGTTCAAGAGTAAACAAGATGTTTGTGTCTACCTGTAGTGCAAAGCACAGGGGTTATTGATGAAGGATTACAGGGAGTTGGGGCTTAGTTTGTACTGCTGTAAATTGATTTTTTTTTTTTTTTTTTAGATATTTTGTTCTCTGGTATATGCTGTGTCTGTCTCACTTTTAACATTCTGCTACCACAGCAGGGCTATGTGTTCACACTTTGACCTGTTCTCACTTACATTCTGTGTCCTGGATTTCTTATTCGGACGAGACAGACACATGAAATCAGTGCATGCGCTACACACTGCAGTTTTGTAGCCCCTATTGCGTCATTTCTCGTGCAAGAAGTGAGGTAGCCAAGCTAATGCAAGCAAGCTTCTCAAGTGGCTTTAATCACCTTTTACAGAGAATTAATCAACTCCAATGGTAAAATTTGTGCATCTATTCTTGTCCAAACATGTTAGAAGCTGAGACAGAGAGAAATTTAAATATGGGATAGAAGAATACACTGTCAACCCAAAACATTATGACCATTTTCGGGCAACTCAGTGCTAAAATTTGTCATGACTCTGCATTTTTGTTTTTTTGTTTTTTGTTTGCAATTTAAAAAATCATATAGTAGTCTTTCATAAATTAGAAAGGTCTAATCAAACAAATGAGAACAGTATATAGCCACGCACGCTTGATTTTTCTGGGATTTAAACATTTTGAAATGTTTCTAGACAACACTGAAAAATGACATTGAAAAATTCAATACCAACATCTTCTTTTTATGTATGGATAATACTAGAGACTAGAATCAGCAGACACTGTTTCTGCAATAGCTACAGTTTGAAATAAATATTTTCAGCTTGAGACCTCTTGAAGGTTGTGGCTAGTTTGGGAAACGTGGAAAAGTATGCTTTTTGATTGCAGTCTCAGTAGTGTACCTTGCCTGTGCTGCGGTTCTTCTGATGACTTACTGTAAATGACTGTAGGCACAGTCAGACGTGTTGCATCTGGGCTCTGACTAAACAGTGACATCACTTATTCTTCGCAGCTTTGATACTGCCTTTCATAATATTACATCATATTGATGAGCTAACAGCTTGTTAGTGAGTTTCTAATGAAGCAGAATTAATGGAAAATAAACTGAAGGAAATTCTTCAAAAGCAGGCTTGGTGCAACCCAGCATTTAGCAAAATTCCTTTTAGATTCTTTTTGGGACAAAACTAATGAGCTTTGAAATTTCAACTTCATTGCTGCTATTAAGCACTCATTAAATACTCAGTTATTACAGTGGAGCTCTCCACAAGTACAGACTGCAAAGGAATACAAAGTTTACATTTAAGAGCACCTCTGCTGCTCTCTATGGACCTGTACATTATTAATGACACACATTTATTAATAACAGAGACAGCGAAAACAACAGTCGGGTGGTCCTGCTCTGTTCCTTTTGTTTGTGGTTATGTTTTTTATTGTTTCTTTGTTTTGTCTTGTTTGACCTTTATAAAATGTGGTTCTTGGATTTGAACTAAAAACCATAAAAAAACTAAATGATTGATTGCGTGCGTTTGTGGAAATCGTGCGCTGCACTGGTTGCTTAGTGTTACCTGGCAGCATGTACTTATTTCTCTGCTAATATTTTACAGGTAAACTGAAGGTGTCTTTTGACGTGTGTCCCGCGACACACCGGCAGTACTGATTTGTCCTGCATGGACACTTGTAAAGAACCTCTTGATGTCCACTGCAGTTTTTTTTGTTTGTTTTAGTTAAAAGCAGCAAAAATTTGAATGTTTTTCAGCGATAGTAATTTTTCATGCCTACACCATACACGTTCTCAAAATTCCCAGCAGAATGCAGTATCTGACACCCGAGAACGAGAACGTGTTGTACAAGACTGAGAAGCAACCAAGCACTCTCCTACATAAGGGAAGTACCCCTGTTTATATGAAACGTCCCACATGGACAGCTGTTGCATGTTTACAGCCCCTCCGTCTATATCCTCTCTGCATTTAACTCCTACCACGCTAAAGATAATTGTAAATCCCTGTAATTAAAGACAATTTGAAACATACCAGAATTATTAACTGTCGACAGAATGTGAAGAAAGAACCGCTGCAAATCCAAAATATGTATTGTGTTTTCTTTATATAGTAAAAACCCTACAATAATACCAATGCATTGTGTTGAAGTGATATCAAGTAATGCTGAACTAGGGCTAGGCAGTACTTTTGTGTAATATCAATTTCTACCACAACTTGGCGCTTCAAGTCAGTGTAACCTTTATTTTGTAGGAATCATCACATTTTTATTTACAGTGGCAGACTAGGAAAAAACAAAGGCTACTGAGGAAATGTTGGCAGGATTAAAAAGAAAACTATAGCAGCACATTTCTAAAGATATTTTAACATACCAAAGTGCCACCCCCTGTGATGAAAGTTTTGATTCACAGCTTCAGAGGGTAATTACAAAATGTACTTTTGAGACTATCCCGTCTTTAAGCCAGCTCTCTTCTTGATTGGCCGCCCCTCGTAAATAGAAGCTTCGAACAGAACGCGGGGCCTCTCGGGTCACAGCCGGAGCTATGATGTCCCCTCTTGCTGACATCGTACAGAGCCAAACCGTGTTAAACTGTGAAGACGAATCATTCAAATGACCCTGCCATCCATAGTACTGTAGAGTGGAAAAAGCCACTCAACACATCTGCCCCTGAGAGACCCTGCCCACAGGGGGAACAGTCATTTCAGACCCACTCTTCCAATTTTTGTTGTAATGAAGAGCAAAGCTGAAACGCTCATTAAATTTTTCATAGCGCATGAGTTTTCCCTTTAACTGGATTGAAACCAGAAAGGAAGTCTCTAAAACGTTTTAATTATTTCAACTTCATATTTTATTTATTCAGTTAGCTGTGCCTGTTTTATTTAAATGGGTCAGTTATTTCGAGGAACAGCTCCTTTGAAACTCTACACAATTAACTCCGAGTTGTTTCTCTAAGAGATTACTGTTTAAACCCCAACATGAAGACCTTATAATGCTCCAGTGACATTTACTGTTGGGTAGCAGAGCACAGTTTTCCCCCTGCAACTGTTCAATACGTCAGTCCGGCACAGGTGGCTAATGATAGTGGATGGATAAATGTGTTGAACTGGAGACAGAAAACTGTGGGTAATAAATAATGCAACCTACGTAATACTGAAAAGGAAAGTGGCTATTCCTTGAAAGGGATTTTCATTTCCAGTTCCAAATTTTAATTCTTGTGTCCTCTGGTGTAGCTCTGCTTGATTCACAGCTGAAAACATTTTATTTGTACAGAAAACAGTGACATTTGCAGACACATGCAGAGGCTGTGCCTGTGCATGTCTGCATGGCTAATTCCCAACACCAGTCTCTTGATGTGCATCAATAGATGTAACTGTGATGTCAAACTGAAACAAGTCATTTCAATTCCCCGCAATAAAGGTCCGCTGTTATCTTCCTTCTGTTTGACTGCCCCTTGCAAACGGAGGGTTTGAACAACAAATGAGACATTAATACTTCCCACACTGCTCGTCTCAAATACACCAGTTTAGCTCTTTACCCTGGAAGGTCCCCCTCTTTTTAAGCCCACATTCTTCTGTTTGGCTGCAGAAGGTTTGAGCAGTGGAGCTTTGTGCCTGAGATGACCACATAAGAGATCTCGCTCTTTGACAACATAGAAGGTCAGGCTTCAGACTGCTTTTTCCTGCTCAGTGTTACACAGTTTGTTTGTTTTTTAGTGTTTTTTCTCTAACTCACAGGGATTACTTGTACAAATGTTGACCTCATTATTTAAAACTTTGGCCGTGTCTAATGAGCATCCACTACAAGAGGAGGGAAGAGTATGTTCACTTTAAATTGGGTAAGGCAACCCTTCCTTTCAACAAAGGTCTAGCTGTATGCTTCTAGAGCCATGGCTAACAAGCTGTTAGCCTAGCTTCCCTAGCTGCCATTTAAAGCATCAAATTGATCAAATTCCTAAATGCAACATGCTGACTGTGGGTGTTGCTGAAGGGTCTCCAGCATTCACTGAAATATCAGGCACAAGTGTCCTTCCCTCCTCATGTGGGGAAGAATCAGCGCAGTGTGGTAACTGCTAATAAGCTTTTGTAGTGGATTTGTTCCCAACATTAGTGGAATCTCCCCACTGGTGATGGAGGTTGAAAAGACAAGGGGGTGGAGGACAGCAGTGTTTGATGTTTGACACACAGGAAGTCACTGCCGATTGATTGGCTCCCGTTAAAGCAGACGTTCCCCTCATAGGAGAGATGTCTCATGTCTTAATGTAAAGCGTATCATCTGTTCAGTCCCTCGGAATTCATCCCTGCAGACTCCTGCTTGCACTGCGTTTGAAAGACAGATGAAAGACCAATTTGATTTTTTTTTCTTCCCATTTCAAAAGCAAGAAAATCTCTGGCAACAAAAGTGGAAAGGAATAGCAGCAGATTAAAATAATGAGGCTTTTAGAGGACTTCAGTAGCTTCACATGAGTCGCATTTCTCTCTCATCTTTCACCTTCTTTGCCCTGCAGAGAACACAGGAAGGAGGGAAATATCTTAACTCTTTAAGCCCTGGCTGAATTCTGCTTTGTACATCTCTGCTCTTAAATTAGCAGAAGACAACCCTTTTAAATATCCAGTGGTAGATATTAAACAGCCTGCCACAGAATAATAATTAGAGTGGTGGTTGTTTCTGGAACACCCCCCACCACCACCACCATCACCACCTTTTCCTTTGACAGCGCTTCACTAATTTGCAGTGACATCTCCGTGGCTCAGCAGCCCCTGGGCTGTAGGCAGAGGCACGGTCATGATGGGGAAAATGGAACCCACTGGGCATTCTTTACTGGAACTATCAACCCCCACACACTCACAGCTTCACCACTTTCCCGCTGCCATTTTTCTCTCATCACAAGCTCCTTCATCTCTGCAGCTCTGCTCCACTCATCACTCAGGAGCAGAAAGCAATCCTCTGCTATCTGAGAAAAGTGGACCTTTTTCGTGCCTTTTAATGGACTCCCAGCAGTTGACTGGCTGTACATGTGGCTATATTAACACGGCTGGAAGAGCATGTTCGAAACACGTACCCTAAGTGTATGGCAGAGATTCTCCGGAGACAATACATATTTCTTTGAGAGGTCTTTATCATAGAATACATGTATCTGAGTTTAATATTGCTGACACTAACTGTTTTGTATACTTGGAGAAGGCTTATGACAGGGTTCTGTGGGCGTACAAGGAGATTACTGTAAGGCATCAGGTCCTTGTAAAACCAGAGTGAGAGCCGTGTTCAGGTCCTCGCCACTAAGTTATGCACATTTTTAGGGGATGTTTTCATCGTCTTCGATCCAGTCTGTGATTTGCAAAGCGTAACCGGAGCAAAAAGGGCGTCCGTTTTAAGAACCACAGACTCGCAGCCCTGCTTTTTGAAAAAGACATGGTTTTGTTGGCTTCAACAGAAGGTAACCTTCTGTATGTGGTGTGGGGGTTTGCAGCTGGGATGAGAGTCAGCATCTCCAAGTCTGAGTAGGGTGTGAGATGAACAGGCTGAGCAGTGTGGCATCAGCAGTAAATCCTATGTTTTTCTCTTTTGAAATTTCCTGCAGTGTTTTTTCTATGTGTTACATAATGCAATTTTGTCAGACACCATCTATGTTTTGCTTTTATACACAGGGTGTCTTTTCGCTTTGGTTCCTTGATGCAGTGGTCACCAAGATATACCGTCGTCGTCATATCAGACCGCTAGAAAGTCGGAGGCTGATGGTGACCGGTGGTCACTGAGTAATCAGCCAGGAGACCATAGTTATGTACTACTTGCACCTTTGTGCCTCGCCCTTGTTTTTGTATACTCATTGATTGCCTCGTTGCTTTCGCTCACTGGTTAGGTGTACCTACTAACAAAATGGTGTTATGTTCTACTGTGAGTTTGCAAAGAACTACAAACCCCAGGTATATTTTCATTATCTTCTCATGACTTGTTTCTTCAAAGAGATTCTGGATTCAACTTTATCGTCCATAAACTGCAAGTGCATCAGCATCTGTGCATTTACTAGTTAAATGTGAATGTGTTAAGAACAACAAATAATCCAAGAATATAAAAGGGCAAGAATCTCTGAAGAATCCAACCTTAGTTTAAGTTTAGCTTCCTTTTGTAGCACTGAGTGCCGATGTGGAGTGATGGTATATCAGAGTGTTGTGAACAGGCTTGTGTTTGGGTGCTGTGGAAATGTCAGAATACCTTGAGTGGTGGAAATGTGAAGCTGATGCATGTGTTGTGTGCTTCAGTTGCTCAGTACACTAAATTTTCTGACAGCATGCCAATCGAACTGAAGCTGTTGTCTCAACTTGAATTTTGTTGCCCTTTCCTCTGTTTTTCCATCCTCTCTTCATCTTTGTCTCCATTTCTCTGCCCCCTCCCTTTTTCTTCTCTCTACTGAGCAGGAGGCCTTTGTAACAGGTCTGCTCCCAGAAACAACCTATTCTATGACTGTGGCTGCGTATACCACCAAGGGTGACGGAGCTCGCAGCAAGGCCAAGGTGGCCACCACCACAGGAGCAGGTGTGTGCAGTGTATACATTTATTTGTGTTGCATACAACTAATGCAGCAAATTTGAGGATATATTTTGATCATATTCCTGCTTGTTTTATAATATGTATAATGTCTCAATTTAATACCTTTCGGGATTTTTTTTTTTACAGTCTTCTGCAGTCTTGTTTTTTCTGTTTGTCTGATTTTGATAATAATATTAGCGAATGTTGGCTCCATAGCCTGGATATAAAAGATGGAGGCAGCTACCCACTTTTAGTTTATGAGCTCTTGGTGGCTTTTTAGAGCCACAAGTGACCGTATTTGGATGAGAGATTGGACTTATCAATTACCGTTATCAAGTTTAGTTAGCAAGCTGCATCCATACATATTGGTATGGATTTAAACTATAGCCATAAAGGAATGATAGGCAGACACAGACATCTGCTAGTTATTGCTAACATGCAAGGAAACTTGAGACTGGAGTACAAACTTCTTGGAAAGTCTCTGAGTACAATTAACTGCACAGCAAACCATATTATTGCATTACAAATGCTCCAAAGATGGACAAGGGATTCAGTTCAGGTAGTGGAGTTAGGTAGCTAGTAGCTACCATTGACATTACCAACCACTTCTTAACGCTAAATGAGTATTTTCTATCTCTGTGTTTGAATGTTTCCTGTTTTTCCACTGCCGTGGTTTAGGTTTAGCTTGGTATCATCCTAAAAGAGCTTCTTAATTAGAGTTAGGAAAGTGTTATATTTTGGGTTAATGGTAAGAGATTTTCTTCATGCTTATGGTTTAGCGTCTTGGCTACACGTCCACAGATTTGGTAAACTAATTTTGAAATAATGGTGTATCAATTCTTGTAACTGCAGATTGTTTGTTTTTTCACTCAAATAAAGTGCAAGTTTAAAGTTTACTAAGGCTTCAGCTCATTATATTATCATAATATAAACATAGCCAGAGTGACTGTGACTTTCACAACAGCTTCCTGGGAGAGAGTCGTTCTTAATTGGTATCATGAGCCCCATTTACCTGGTCTGGTGATAGCTGGTGAGGCATGCCAGGAGGAATCGAATCTCCAACACCATTAGAACACTTTTGCAAATAGGCGTTACTTGATAGTTTAAGCAGCTACAGTCTCATCTAAAAAGATCTTGAAAGCTTGTTTTTTGTCACAGAAACAGTAAAATTTCTAAACTTAACTCACAATTTTGGGTGCTCACACTGTTGCTTTTGAGTTTTCCTCAAAATGCATTCTAGAATACTTGGCTACCCCAAGTCCACACAAGTCAACACCCATTGCATCCTCAATAGCATACTTGACTTCTTTGGATTGGAACTGACTGATGATGTTTCACAGGAACACAAGGTCACGCAAGTGTATTAAGAAACGGCTCTTGTTTTTTCTAAACCAGATGTCACTAGCAGCGAGCTTATTTTACTAAGAATCCAATAGTACTGCACATGGAAAGCCACTCTAAAAAGCACACCCTGCTTTGTTGTCTGTTTCACTCTACCATAATTTACACATTATATTCAATAAGACTTAAAACTAATGAGCATGAACTCATCAGAATCGAGTCAAAGGTAATTTTCCCAACAGACTTCTATGCAGAAGAGTTGCCCCCTGCTGGTCATTAGGGGAAAAAAAAACAACCACAAAAACACAGGTTTAAGGCACTTTTCAGACTCAAAAGCTAGTCTTTGTCATTCTGATAATACAAAGTAGTGTGGCCTTTATTATAATCTTTGAGTCCTCTCAAAAACAGCTCCCATTCCTTCCAACCAACTAAGAAAATAAGCTAGAACATACTGTATCTAAATGGTGTCTTTTAGTGCTGAATTTTAGTTTTTTGTTTGTTTGGGGGTTTTGGTTGTTTTTTTAAGTAATCGTGTACATGGGAATATTTACAAATGTTTTCTGCGTTGCAGTTCCTGGAAAGCCTACTATGATGATCAGCACCACTATCGGGAACACTGCTCTAATCCAGTGGCAGCCCCCTAAAGAAATGGTTGGGGAGCATATGGGATACCAACTGCAGTACAAGAGAGCAGAGGAGGAAGCTTTCACCATTAAACACTTCAAGAAGACAGATGATCATTTCACAGTCACCGGCCTCCACAAGGGTGCTGTGTACATCTTCAAACTGTGTGCCAAAAACAGAGCAGGGAATGGGGAGGAGTATGTAAAAGAGATCAGCACCCCTGAGGACATTCCCAGCAGCTACCCGCAAAATCTGAGCGTGGTTGGCCTTACTGCTACTTCCACCAAACTGGCCTGGGACCCGCCTCCCCTGGCTGAAAGAAATGGGAAGATTGTGAAGTATGTGGTGATGTACCGAGACATTAACAGCCCGAACAACAGCACCAACGTTACCACAGATACACAGATGACCGTCCACGATTTGCAGCCTGACACAACCTATGACATAAGAGTCCAAGCTTTCACTAGCAAGGGCGGAGGACCGATCAGCCCCAGCATCCAGAGCAGGACCATGTCCACCTCCATGCCAGGTGAGAACCACAGGCTTAGGTGCATCTACTAAAAATATCAGACAAGTCCGAATCTCAGTGACCTCGACCTCAAGGTCAGAGTAAGTTTTCTAAAAGTCTTGCGAATGCCATAACTTGAGAACAAGGCGAAAACACCATAGGTGCGTTTACTAGGAGGGTGAGGCTAGCTCTGGAAGTTGCCAGTATTTTTTAGTTCTGTCCAGTCCTCTGTACATAAATAGTTTAAAAAAATGTAACAGAACTTTATCGGGGGGGAAAAAATTATGTTATGTTCGGTTTCAACCCCTTTTTTTTAATTCTTGGGTTTTACTAGAGTAACTTTGTATGATTCATTCAAATAAAATAAGTTTAGACATTAAGTAGAGTCACAAGTGACTATACTCCACTGAAAACTTGGAGGGGTTTTATTCTATTAATTTACTAACCATTGCCTCGTGCCGGCATTTGCAAACTGGACCCCTGTAGGATTCTACTCTAGAGATTTTAAACAAGGACTTTCTGGCCATATTTGATGCAGGAAGCAAGCAGCTAGTTCCTGTGAATGTTTGTGAATCTCACACTGTTAAATTCACTTAGTTCACTGAGTTAGACCTCACTATAGCATGCTATTTGAAAACACTTAAAGATACACTTAAATTGTGCCTTTGTGTTATTTATTACAATTATCTTTTCATTGGAATGAAGCTGGTTATCATATTGACTAGAGTGTCATTAACGCAAGCAAGGAATTTTGAAATTTAATGAATATATATATTTTTTATATTTATATCATTTATGTTTGTTTACAGTTTCTTACTACATAATCCATGAGTGTCATTGTCATTTTTGCCAACTGCTATGATAGTTATCTGATAATATTTGGATATAAGGCATAATCTAGGCTTACGCCTCACATCCAAATATTATCAGATAGATTCTATTCTACTGGTGCATCATGTAGATACCTGCTGATGAGCACAATTTCACTAATTATGTGGAGCACAAGCTTTCTTGGAGAGTCTGTTAGTACAATTTACTGCACAGCAAGCCATATTATTTTTCAAATAATTGCCTTAAAATTGCAATTAAAGCCATCAAAACCACAAAGGTTTGGTTCAGTGACTCCAGTAAGCTGGCATTAGTCAAGTAGACATCTGTCAGCTGGGTTGGCACGCATGTAAAAGTTTTCACGCCACTGATAATGTACATTTTAAGCCTTAATACAATTTTAAAAGTGAGAGGTATAAAAAATAAATAGCCAAACTTAAGTGTTATTGCCAAAAACCTGTTATTGCTTTTTATAGAATAGTGAAAGTACATAAAAACTCCCGAGCAAGTTGGAGTGCCAAGATTTATCTGGTCGTGTTCATTTTAATGCTTTTGCTTTTTGTGCACCTCCTCATCAACACTGAATCATCTCAGTCATATTCACAATCAAATTAACCACCTAATAATCATCCAGATCTTCCCTCAGTGTTCACCAAGAACTTTGGTGTGAAGGCTGTGACAAAAACCTCTGTCTTACTGACCTGGGAAGTGCCCGAAACATACAAATCTCAAGTGCCTCTCAAGGTAAGCTCAGCGCTCTCTTTCATGCAGACAGAAAACTGGTTAATGTTTTGGATAAAACAGAGAGCTGGATATTAGTGACAGAAAAACTGGAATTATTCAGATCACGGTGATAATTATTACAGTAAGTGCAAGGTGTAAATTAACCTCTATAACTCCATCCTGCTTTAGATTCTGTACAACCAGCAGAGTGTGGAGGTTCAAGGCAACCTGAAAAGGAAGCTGATCACACAGCTGCAGCCAGACACTGATTATTCGTTTGTGCTCATGAGCCGAGGGAATAGCGCTGGCGGCCTCCAGCAGCAGGTTTCCATCCGAACGGCTCCAGATCTTCTGACAGTGAAACCAACTCGATACCATATAGACGTGGAGGAAGGTGGTAAAGTGACCATCAGTCTGCCGAAGGTCCCTGCTGCAGCCGCTGTCAGGTCAGTGCTGACAGTTTCTCAGTGTTTTGGACTGCTCATACATTTCCACATCTCAGTATTAGTGTTTTAGATACCGTCATGTTGGTTTTTAGGTGCCAAGAAGGCTCAGTGTCATGGTATTAGCTAGTCCTGTCAGCTAGTGCGAGCAAGCTTGGGTAGCAAGGTTCTATATACTGTACGTGGTACGGAACGGACTCAAGCACAGACCAGAATTCCTTCTCCAAAAGATAGTTTATTTACAACTAACACCACGTGCAATATATACAAAAGTGCGGGGGTCCAGGGCTCCGGGGGATCCGTGGGGAAGGAAGGGGAAAAGTCCACACACACACACACACACGCACACGCTTCTGCTCCACTCACACTTTGCCACTCAGTCACTCTCAGACAATTCACACAGGAAATGGGAACAGGTCCAGGGGACTCTATATACAAGAGAACCACGATCAGAAACAAGCTAGGATTTCACACAGAGTCAACAATCCAGCGACAAGAAGCACAGAACCGCCATCTTTAGTAATGTTCAGGAAATCAGGTAGATCAGCGGCAGGTGTGGTAACCAGGGCAGGTGCGTGGGCCAGAGGTGGGAGCCCAAAATGAGCTCTGCCCCAGGCAGGTGGAAGCAGAGGAGAGGGAGAGAGAGAGAGAGAGCACAACAACAATAGCAATGACATGTGGCCTGACATAGAGCCAGCCAGGGAGGCACGGGGACCATGACAGTATGGGTACGTGTGAATCTCAGCAATTTCTTGTCCACTGCACCTATATAGTTTGTGCCATGCTGTTCTCCCCAGCATACACTCTGTGTATTAGCAGTTCAAAGAGCTTTAAAAGCCAGACATTCTGGGGTGTTTCACCAGCCATTACAACCTCTCTTTATTTACATCTTGTCATGTTTTACCCACTTCACAACAAGCCAATTATCAGAAGCAGAAGCATTTTCTTTAAGGTCAGAGTACTTTTAAGAGCAAACAAGACAATCGAACCTCTAGCCCAACAACTCCATGATTACAACAGAAAACCACATGACTATATTAACGGTGATCCCACTGAACTCGTAGCTCTCTCATGATACCAGAAAGCAATTTAGGAGGTAATCAGCAACAAGAATCCTGATGCAAACGGTGCATTTCGGAAGAAGTTTATTTCATATTATTACCCAGCTTGGTCAAGAAGACAGGCACATAGAAATAATTAATTGTGTTTCAAGTGTTTGTTTCTCTGAAGAAATAGCCCACAAGTAAGCAGTAATTAAGAGGAGTGGAGCCAATGGAGGAAAAAAAAAATGCTAATGTCCAAACCAGACCTTTTCATTAGGCTCAGAGCCTCAGTGAATCCATCTGTGTTTAAGAGACGGGTTATTTATAAGGTTTATAGAGAAGATCTACAAGATGTGCTGAAACAACATTATACATACAAACATATAAATTACATTTGACTTAACTAGTCTTGATTTTTGCATTTTGGTGCACCTTTGATTCACTTTTTGCTTCTGACTCTTGTGTTGTGGTAACAGGTGAATTTCCCCATTGTGGGATTAAATAAAGTTATCATATCTTCTCTTAACATTGAAGCTCTGTGTGCGTGTGTGGTGCGTGATCATATATAGGTGTTTAATGTAGTTGCGTTATATGTTTTGTGCAGGTGGTACTACATAGTGGTTGTCCCTGTCACTCCAGCTTCTCTGAGGAGATGGGCAAACCCTGAAGACATGGACATACAAGAGGTGAGCGGATGTCTAGTTCAGTTTGATTTCACTGTTGCAGATAATCTTAATAACGGCTCTTTTATCAGTTGTAATTATTCCCATAGATAAGGTCAGCAGGCAGTCTTTATACATTGTAATCAGTGATAAACAGAAAGCAGCCAGATTGTGTTGGAGACATCTAGTCGAGCAAAGAAGTGTGCATAAAATCTCTGGTGGTAAAAGTAAAACAAGAAAGTAAAATCCAAATCTAGAAATAGTCTTTCAAATACGTTGGGACATTGTATAAACTGCAGTAATTTATCCATGGTAGAACACAGAAAACATCAAATGTTAAAACTTAAAAGATATACAATTTTAAGAGAAATGTTGCTTTATTTTAAGTTTGATGATGCCAATGCATCTCAAAAAAGTCGGGACGGGGATAACAAAAGGCCGTGTTACCGCAGTGACGATAATAAAAAGAAACACTAACTAGAGGACCATTTTTTAACCAGTCAGGCTAACTGCCAGTAGGTCAGTAACGAAGAGTATCTTAGAGAGGCAGAGCTTCTCAAAAACAAAGATGATCAAAAGGTTCACTAATCTCCCCCCCCCAAAAAAAGCTGCAGCTACAAATTGTATAACAATTTCAGAAAAATGTTCAGCATAAAATTGCAAAGACATCAAATATCTTGTCATCAAGGCCAAAAATCAGTATTGGATGCCAATGATCTTTGTGCCCTCAGGCGGCACTACATCACAAAAACAGGCATGATTGTGTTATGGAAATCATGGGCGCAGGATCACTTCCAGAAATCACTGTGTGTGAACACAGCTTACAGTCTATCATGCAAAGACAAACCCATATGTGAGTATGATCCAGAAACGCTGAAAAAAAAATCACTCACCCCTGGTATCAACTGGAAAATTATAACAATTTTAATTATTTAATTATAAAAACCAGAAGTGTATTTTGTAACAGGCTGTTTCTCCCTATGGCGACTAACTTGGAGCCAGCCTCAAGTGGCCGTTAAAGGAACTGCAGGTTATTGTAGTTAAACATTGGGGTCCAGACTTTATTGCAGTTTACCTATTACCAATTAGTTCTAGTATGAAGGGTAGAACCAGCAGTCGGGTGATAAAGGGCTGGCATAAGGTGGAGGAGGAAACCTACTGGCAGTATGCGTGGGACTGATAACATTCAAAACGGGTGATTAAAGCTGCTAAATGAGATCCTCCTCTCATTTGTTTTGTTATTTCAGCCATTTCGTCTCTGAAAAAGGCTAAAAAACATTGAATGAAAATGTAAGTTATTGCAGAGTGTCCCCTGAGTGACAAAACAGAGTTTGTGTACCTTGAATCTTCCGAGTCTTCCGTGAGCTGCGCTGGGAACAGAAAAATATTTCCAGCAGTATAAATGGGAATCAGTTATTATAATTTAGTGGCACCTTGGCAGGTTTTGAAACATCACTGACACCTTCTGATCCAGAAATGCTGTGATTATGAATCAGCTTCTCAAACCACCCTCTTGTGTCGATTACAAAAGAACGCAGCGTTCTTCAGCTTTTTATAGCACTGCCTGATATCATTCTGTGCTTTGTGTTTTAGCTTTGTTTTCGTTTACATGGCTCCGTGATGAATTTTCACAACCAATCAGACTAAAAGACTGAAGCCCTTCTAGCATCCCTGAGGCTACACAATTCATTACACACAACAATTCGAAAAGGTTGGGAGGGACAAACAATAGTCTAATGATTTTACTGTTCTCACCGTCATGCAGTTAGAGATCCTAAAAACACTAAATGTAAATGTGGTCAGAAGCTATTAAACGAAAATGTTGTTTACAACTGGAAATGTCGTAAGGCTAAATAGAGGCAGTTAAAGAAAAATCATGGGCGTCATTATCTGGATTCAGGAATATTTGGGCTGTTACATTTGCTGTATACAGAGTAGCCACTAATGGTGGCAAACGGAAAGTTTATCTAATGTCTGAAGATGTGTTTCTATTTTCAGTTCAGCTTTTTTTACATGGAGGTGCTGCACCTCCCATAAGGCAGACGGGGGGGGGCGTGGCATCCCTTTTATGCTTGACCCTTCTTGTGAAAGATATCGGGTTAATGTTGAGCTAAACGGTGGCAAGGGAGTTCGGTAGCTAATTTTATTGAATCAATAACTCAAAAATGAATTTAGTTTTTCAAAGAGTGAACTAGCTGCAGTACGTCATTCTAAGATTTTGGTTTGTTCTTTCTTTAGAACTGCGGGGCTGACACATTAACTGCTGAGTCAACCCTGCTCCTGAAATGTAAAATAACAACTGAGAAATGGCAATAGATTTAAAAAGAGAAATGAGGCTTTTTTTTTCTTCACCTGCGACTGTATATAATTACCTATAGTGTCAGTAAAAATCCATTAGCTTTGATTTTATTGTACCTCTTCCAAGTCCTTTCTAACCTACAACAGAACTGCTGCTTAAGGTGTCATTTACATACAAGAGGCACTGCACTGCGTTGTATTCCCGCGAGCCTTTATTGAGCAAGATCTAAAGGAGATGGGCTTTTACAAGTTTTACTATGCCTGGAGGCAGGCTGATAAGGTTGAGCTGTGCAGTAACTGTTATGGGTTTGTCATTAATTCCGTCCCCTGACAAATTATGAAATGCATTAGTGCATCTGTGTAAGACTAACAAAACTGAAGTGGATAATGGTCTAACAATGAAGGTAAAGATCTGGAGTCTGGTATCTTATGGTCTAGGCCCTTGTTTGTTTCAGTCAGCTTGCTGATTAATTCATATAACTGGAGAGTTGCAAGTTGCAGTCATAAAGTAAATATAAAAGATGGACTTTCCAGGTTTTAAAAAATTAAGCCAGTGTAGAAGAGCTTTAAATCTGAATTATTACTAAGGGTCAGAAGGGGGTTTCTCTTCATTTCTGAACAGACTGTACAGAAATCATTGGGGGAAAAAACAATGTATGATTAGGGGTGGGCATACCTTGTGACGGACAAGTAGCTATAATAAAGTATGGGGTATCCCTTAGTTTATCAGTCAGGGCTTCAATAATTTACGAGGGAGACAGCCAAAATGCTAAACTTGAAGCTTCAAAATAGGACTTTGCAAACCAATGGGTGATGTCACATTGGCAGCTATAATTGATTTTATGGTGTTTACAATAATAACTGGTATTGCAGTGTCTTAAAGTAAGTGCCTTGAGACAAATGCCATTGCAACATGGTGCTAAATAAATAAAACTTAAATGAAATATGACTTTTGGCTGTGCATGCTGAAAAACATCCAAAAGAAAGTGGTGCAAAGGTATTTCTAATAAGATTCTTGAACCACCCTAGTAGGGTTCTTTCAGTGTAAAGGTGTAGCAGGTGTATATTTAAGGCAGAACCCAGCCACCACACGGAGGAATCTCTATTTGGCTGCATGTAGAGCTCATGACCATAAATGAGAGCTGGGAACACATTCGAATAATTCAAAAGCTTGCCTCCTGGCCCAGCTCTCTTGCCCCTTCACTTGGGGCAACAACTCTTCCTCAACTCAGAAGGAGCAATCCATCCAGAACTATTTCTTTAGACTTGAAGGTGCAAATTCAGTCATCTCAGCGTGAATAACTGATTATATCTTTACAGGACTGTAGGACCAAGGATGCAAATGTGACGAGTTTTTGCTAGAAATTTTACCTTTGTTCCAGTTTGGGTTGCTGTGGTCTTGATTGTTTTGGAGTTCTATGTAGGAAGAAACAAGAGTGGTCAGTTCAAACCTGCAGATACTCCTGTGCATCAGTTACAAAAAAAACAAACCTTTTCATTTCTAGTAGCATCCATACATGATAAAGCCGTAACAAATGCACCCACAGCTCTTCATACTGCTTTCTGGCAGTTTTTTTTTTTACCTTTTCTCCTGATCTTTGACAAAGAAACATGTTCACCTGCATCCTGTGGCACATTATTGATTTGTTCTGCTGTCGAAAAGGGGATTTCATTCTAATTGATTTTGTGCTCAACCACGCATTTTTGTTTGTTTGTTTTTTGTTTTTTTAGTTTTCCTGAATCCAACTGTTACTCCAAACACTGACAACTGGAAAAACTCAACTGGACCTCAACAGAAACTCTCGAACATATCCGATACATGTATGAGGTTCATGAGGTTGTATCAAAGAAACATTCAGTGTGCAGTTGCATTTGAATCTGGGCAATATTAGCACTGTAAAAAGGCTATATGCTGTACATGCATTGTAGAATATTGGCATGCACAGTTTAAAGCTAAGTCATAACGTCTTTTTCTTTGTTTTTTATAAGATGCTGACGCGTAAAGCCTGCAGACTGTGTACTTACACTAACTTATAGTTATCATTTGCATAGAAGTCTAAATGTGACCTACATTGTATTTTCTAGTCTTTGTCAGTAACTTTAGCCTCCATTTTTTATATTCCAAATATTCTGAACTACTACAGAGTAATGGAGTTGCTCGGTGTCTGTTGTTTGTGTTTACTGGTCACTATTGTGACTTCCTGTCCTCTTTCATGCAGATCACTATCTGGGTTTGGCTTGAGAAAACCACTTAACTTTAGTGGAGTCATTTTCTAATAGAGAAGAAAATTTAGAGTGCTGGCAGCACATCAGTCTCGTCATTACTTCTAAAATCCTACTAATAAAGGGAGGCCAAGTGCATGTTACATCCAAATCTGGTCATACTCAATGTTAAATGCTAATTTATTATATCTTGTTTGATTTATCCTTATACTTGTATTTTTTGTTTTTGATTTTGAGTTGTTGGTGACAGGTCAGTTTTAGGTTTCTATTCATTGTACAGAACTTAATATTGATATGTATTTATTTAACTTGGAATGGACTGTGGCATCATTATAATGTTACAGAGTTCCCTTTTTCATATCCTGGATGAGCCCCCACATTATAAGTCCTGCTTATTAGAACATAATAATAAGCAGGACATAACATAGTGATTTTTTAGGACATAACAGAGTGAGTCATAGTAAGATAAAATGTATTAATGGCAACTTAAAAATGAAGGCAATAGGCACCAAGCCAAACATACAGCTAAGTGCAACAAAATCAAATTCAAACGCCATGTTGGGTGCTTTCCAGATGGAAAGGGAAAACTAAATATTAGGAGTAAATCAGCTTATAAAGGTCCAAATTCCTTCCAGCAGTGGTGTTTGAGTTTATTAGTTATCGACGAGAGTAGGATATATCTTTGGCATATATCAGAGTGTTTTGGGTTTGGGACAACATTTTCTGAATGACACTTTTTCTTATGAAGAGTGAGGAATGTAAGCAAATTTCGAGCAATGTAGACTTATTGAAAGTGTGCATAAAGGGCTCAAATTGTCTGCCAGGCAGCCCTCGTGTACTTTGACGATGGGGGCCCTAATGTGGGGGATGGGACCATGGACTCCCAACAAGGGCAGGTAACTGAGGTGAGATGACCAAGGACTGGAATATAAAAGGAAGGAAGCAGAAAGCAGCTGAAACTGAAACTGACATAAGGCAACGGGTCCAATACCTTCATCTGTGATGTTTTTAAATTGAATATTGTCAACCAGCTGTTTGTTAAATTTCATTTTTCTTACAAAATGGTTGTTTGAAATGTCAGTACCCTAAAAAGGAAGCAGATGTATACATATGATTGAAGTTACTTTGCTGCAGACAATTGTCTCCAATATGTCAGTGTCACCTTGAATATTGTTGGTTTGCAGTGACGTCTTGGTCTAAAATGACAGAAAGTGGGGACAGAAAGCAGGTGGTTGAAAGAGACGTCTCTGTCTCTCTAAGACACATAAGTGAAAACAGAGAGCAGCTGAGCTTCAGTAATGAAAACATGACCCTGTGTGCTTCCTGAATGGCCTTCAGACTTTATAAATTCAATCCTGCTATTTGTAAGGCGTTTGGTATCCTCCAACATGCATCTTTCACTAAGTACAGCACTTTAAAAGTAAAAATTTATAAGATACAAGTAACAATTTTACATGGCTCAAGAACAAAATAAAACCAAACAAAAATAATTGAAAGGTTTATTGCTTCAATCTAGATTCAGAAATCGATTTTCTAATACGTTTATGCAAATTGCAGCTTTGATCAAACTGCTGAACAAAAGTGTAATGCATCAGCAAAATAACATAAAAGCAGCAACATGATGAAGCATCATTTTTAACATTTTGAACAATAAAATTTTATAATAAACTGGTGTAACTAATATCGGCACACTGTTTGTTTGTTTGTTTTTTTACACATTGCTCATCTTTACTGATTCATTTGACTTTATTGACCTCTCATGGAGAGGTCTCAGCAATTTTATTCATTCTAATCAATAAAACAGATGATGAAAACTGCAGAGTGTATAGAAAGCGATGGATATAGCCCTCATGACAGCTCCCATTGGTTTTTGCACTTTGCATTTTGAAGTCTCTGTGGCATTGTTGCTTTCTGGAGCTATTAGTTTCTTGCAGATAAAGATACCTGGTTATATTGTTAGCATTGTTACAGTAAGACATGCAGACTTTAAACCTTAACAAAGTGAAAACAGATCCACAGTTAAAGGAGGTTAGGATTAGAAATAAATAAGAGTACAATGAGTAAATAAAATGGAAGAATCTTACACTATAACTGTCACATGTACAGAGATGAGGTTTGTTATGTCATCTCATGTCACCATGCTCCATTGTCATGTCAACTCATAATGTCTTGTTCCTCTGGTAGCTTCTGGAGTCCGGTGCTGACAGCAGCCTGCAGAGAAGGAAAAGACAGAGCAATGACTTCCTGCAGCCCTACATCGCTGCCAAGCTGGATACGCTCCCTGAGATCTTCACTCTGGGTGATGAAAAGAAATACAGCGGCTTCTACAACAAACCGCTCCCTGGACAACAGCAGTACCGCTGCTTCGTTTTGGCTGACCTGACGGACCACGAGTCTGTGAGTGACCTCTCTGTATTCATGAGCATGTACAGCAGCGGTGATGCATTTGGAAGTGGTTCAGTGGTTGATCTCAGGGGCCAGGGCTTCAGTACATACACTGGATTTTTTTAAAAAAGAGCACCACCCCACCTCCAAACATGGCACAGACTTACAGTACCTTCTGAAGACGCTGCTACATTTTTGTCCACAAGACTCTTTGGCTTTTTTTTTTTGCCATCGTAAGGCAATATAGCAAAACGGAGATTAGGGTTGGTAATAAACTGATAATAAATTTTAATAAATTTTCAATATATCAGCCGGTTCTGGTAAAGTCTATACCAGCGTATATTCTATGATTCATCCATTGTGTGAATTGAGAATTGAGAATTTGAGTGCCTCAAACCCCTCAAAGGTTAGGGTTAATTAAGGGTTATTCAGGGTAATGGTTAAGTTTAGATTCAAACTTCCTCTTTATATGGAAGTTTCACCTATGACATACCCAAATTAGACCAAAAATGTATGCAAGAGTTGAGTTCAAAGATAAAAATCTTTTAGTTTCCAAACCTAGCTTGTTTTGTATGTGGCTAAAATGCAACACTAATATCTAAGTACTAAGTAGTACTAAGTAGTACTCTTTCTCACCTGCACCATCAAACAACAGGAGGAGCACCCCTAAAGCAGGAATGTTACCCACATGACATAGCAGCAGTAGCTTAATTGTTATCCCTGTATCAAAGCCATGATAAATTGTAATTGGGGTTGCTGTAGCTCAGGTGGTAGACGGTAGAGCGGGTCACCTGTTAATAGGAAGGTTAATGGTTCTATCCACGTCTCCTCCAGTCTGCATGTCAAATATCCTGGGCAAGACCCTGAGTTGCTCTCCGGTGCATCCATCAGAGTATGAATGTGTGTGTGAATGTTAGACAGAAAGCTCTCAGATAGAAAGAACAGAGAAAAAAAAGTGCTTGTGTGAATGGGCGAGTTAGTCTAGTTGTGTAAAGCGCTTTGAGTGCTCAGACAGAGTAGAAAAGCGCTATATAAAAAAAACCAGTCCATTAACCAAGAGATTTGAGGCCAGATTAACAGTCTGCGGCAGTGCAAAACCCTCTTTTGGCATTAAAAAGTTACTGTAAGAATTTACTAAAGAGGTGCAGTGTGAGTTTTGTGACTAAAAGGCATGGACGTATTTTTACAGCTTGACTTATTGCACAAGTATTTGGTTGGTACAGCTGGATAGCTCAAAGCTATGAAGGTAGTGCCTAAGCTTTGGCTGTGTCCTGTGCTAGTGGATTTACAGTGCTGCTTGCAGTGTTTCCAGTCTTTGTTACATTTCTACACAGATCGGTCTTGTGTCTCGTGCTTGTCTTTTCACAGCAGTGTGCACACAATGAGCAGATTTTCTTTAACTTATCTCTGGTACCAGATCTATTACAAACTGAATGAGAACGCATGTCAAAGTGCAAGACGTGTGTCAAATATCAGACCTGAAGGCTGTTAGATTCGTATTTGAATTCTACAATGTGTTATTTTGACTTTAAAAAATGCATGTAGTCTCACACTCGCATAGCCTGCAGAAATAAAGAGCATGCATTTAAGCATATGACAAAGTAATAGCAACGTCATTAACAAAGAGCTGGGTCGGGAAGTGACAGTAGACAATGTTTCATCTTCTTCTACGTATCATACAGGTCAGTTATGACAAACAGATTCATAACATGGATTCATTTGTAATAAAGCTGCAATGCTGTGCTCCACCTGAGCTGTCAGAATTACCCAGAGAATGACTGTCTCAAGCTGCAAGGCCATGCATCGTCCACAGCAAATTCTAACATATCAAAAACATATGGATCTGCGTTTCCAGAGAGAAGCGCATACACAAAACTCACATCCTGATTGGTTCTGCTTGCATATTTACAGTGCTCTTGGTAAAATGCTGGTCATCATTAAAACAAACTATTTGTGTTTATAAATTAGCATTCAGTTAGTAGATCACCAACAAAACTTTCCACTTCCATTGATTGTGGCATCACGCTGGTTTCCCCTGCTTAGTAAATCTGCCCGTCGCTGTTGAATTTTCAAATCTCCATAATTTAATAAACACTGTGGCTAACTGACCAGACCTGTCCTTCTTAGAACAGTGGGATTCCTCTTAAAGCCAAACAGATCATTAATTGTCTGGAAGGTGAATACGCTCACGTGACCAAACTCAACAACAAATACGCGCATCAAAAACAATATAAACATCGAAATACAAGAGACAAACTATTACAAAGATGCACCATAAAACAGCAGATCATTCATCATATGATTCTTTAGCTTTTACTCCTCAAGCTTCAGTTGAGGACCAAGTCCCGGAAGAAATAACAGTCTAGCAGCATTTCTTTTTCCCAAAATGTATTTTTGAAAGTTATTTGTGCAGATTTTGTATTGTACGTCTTTATGAAAGTTGTATATTCACAGGTGGATGACATTCAGGAAATAGAAACAGTAACAAGGACCATTGTTTGATATAATGCAATAGCATTGCAATGAACACAACCTGTGGGACACTTGTTATTGTGGACCTTGTAGTTGCTTTCTGTGGCTCATTCCTGTGGTGGTGTTGTACTGGATTGCGATACACGTTAAGGTATTCTTCTTTTTTTTCCACACTGTTGTGTTTTAGTGCACGTGATCAATAGTCAGAATACAATGTGGAAGAAAACAAATGGATTCCCAAGAGTTTGACCATCTTGCCAACAAAGTGCCCATTATGTTTTTTGTTATGTAATCTTTCTGCACTAATGTACCATTTGAACACATACAATACAGCTGCTGCTACCACGTGAGGGAGAAGCAAAGTCAACTATTAGAGTGGATTAAGCTGTAAGTTACAGCCTGCCTTGTATGCAGCAGTGCTGTGTCAAGAAAGGTTCACTGAGACCGAGGCTGCGCTTGACACCTCTTGCTCTTTAATAAATCATAAATCTGCAGCAGGGGCAAGGGAACAGCATAGGCAACGTGGATGGTTTTTTAATATGCAGCTCTATTGCTGTTTTGTCTGCATTTGTGGCCTTTAAAGTTGTCAGATGAATAGTGCTCGTAAAACTGTGGAAAAACTTCATTTATGGGTCACATTGTGGCGCATACAGCTGCAGTGCATGCTCCATACTTCTTTGTAATGCTGAATAAATAGAGCAGAGTTGGTTGTGAATGGCATTGTTTTTCCTCCTTGATGTTTTCTGTCTGTGGAATAACAGAGTAGCCCTTCAAGCTGCGCTGCGCACATGCTAAGCACGTCGCAGTGATGCGAATCATGTCCTTGACTCATGCATGCATCTGCAGGTATATCTCCCAAGCAGTTAGGCCACGATCCCCACTGTCACTCAACACGCACCTTGCTTCCAACAGCATTAAAACTTCAGACTGCTTCTCCAATTTTAACTGCTTTTGTTCCCCAGAGCAGTTGCTCGCCCTTGTGGCATCTTCATTTAAATGTGTTAAGATCTATGAAGAGGTCCAGAATAGAACGCAAGGCTTCTGGCTTTAAACACTCTTATGAACTATTCACACAAACATTGTGATACACCAGATCAGAAATGATTCACTTGGAGTAAGGTGTAGGGGCAGATTAAGGTTAAAATCTTTTTATGGAAAGGCTTGTGAAAGAAGAACAAAATGCACGTGCAGGGTCTGATCAAAAGGTTCTGAGAAATCAAAAACCTTACCTGATTTAAATTTGGCTAGTCTCACATTCAACTTCATCTTGTTCCAGTTGGCTTTTGCTTGCTGTGCAAGTTTGAGGTCCATGGTGACGAGGACAGAGTGCAGGTGGTTACAACAGCGACTTCCATGATCTGAAAATAGCAGCTGTCCTGAAGGATGTCTGAATATATCGAAACAGATGATCTTGAACTGAGAAATTTAAATCGGGTGTGTTTTTTTTATTTTTAGGTCCTGCTGTCAGAACTATTTTAATCATTCCTCATATGAGGCTTAAATTGAAGTAAAGCATTCTCTGAAAATGTGCTTGTATTAAGCTTAGCCCAAACCATAAGTGGGTTTTGGAGACCTGCTGGATGTTAACAGGATAAACCTGCATTAAGAGTCTCCTTGTATGGGTTAGCCCAAGTCAGGCTTTCATGACTAACCACTTTCACCTATTGCTGACAAGACTGCGCAGATCCTTCACATGGTGTTAATATTTGCCTCAGCTCTTGTCTCGCCCCACCCAGTGGAGCCGGACAGCGGGCCCACTGTGAATTTGTTCTGTTGTTTCTGCTCAGGGGAGAGCTACGGGGTTTTCCTTAAGTGTTCCCAGGTCTTGGCCCCACTCTGTCAAGCGCCCAATGTGACATATGTTATGATTTGGAGCTCTATGAGTAAAACTGAAATGAACTGAGCATTTAAATGTCATTCAAATATCACTGGCTGAAAGAAATGTGAGAGAAAAAGAGAAAAAAGTGAGCAGATGGAGAAATGAAAGTAAGCTTTTTCCAGGTTATCAGTGGAGGAAATTCAGCACGCTCGTCAGATTTATCTGTACTGAAATACACTGCAGAAAGAAGTCTGTCAGTGAGTGAAGAGCGGCCTGAAAACTTTCCAGGTAGAAGTCTGTTTTCTGCAACTGTTGCGCAAATCTGCAGTTTTCTTTGGAACATGTTTAATTGACAGTATTGACAAAATATTAGGTATGATGGGACATTTCACGTCCTGTTCATGACTTCATTTTGTTGGTACTGTAACTAAGCTGAAAATGCAATAAATATATCAGATTAGGGCCCAAACGTGTCAGTTTAATGTGTTCTTGCTTTTCTGTTTTTCTGTTATCATTCATTATCATTATGTTTTTATGTTATTTTAATCTTATTTTTATTTTTAAATGTATTGTTTTTGGCACGTCAAGTGGACAGCGCTTTGTTTTCAGCTGGGAGTTTTCTGAAAGTGCTAAATGAATAAATTGCTTGCTTATCAGTTTAATAACTGGGCTTTCCACAAAACTCAGAAAAAATTCAACTTCGATCTCTTCAGGAGAAACTAGTTTGGACTTTACATGTTGTTGTTTTGGGGTTTTTTTAAAAAAAAATAATAAGTCAGTTTCATATTTTCGTGAATCCCCAGAAGCTGTTGAAGATTAAATTCAATTTTATGA
>VVHJ01006112.1:5865-19942 GCA_015107715.1 Tylochromis polylepis
CACAGTTATCATAAAAAATATGTGCACAGATATGTGATATCTGCACATCTGTCAAATCACTTATTTTGCCATGACAACACACACACACACACACACACACACACACACACACACACACACACACACACACACACACACACACACACACAAAGTAACAAAAAAAGTCCCTTCTGGTTAAAGTTGAAGCATTCACAAAGACCAGGATATACTAGAACAATGAGGCAGCACACAGTACATGACTGACTAAGCTGGGCTTGATGAGTCTGGGCTAAACTAGGATTACCTGCATGTGGGCTGTAACACAAGTAACTTATTCACGGCCTAAAAAAAATCAACAAAAGCCTGATCTGTCTCATGTCATACAGTTTGCTGATACATTCCGAAGAAACACAGATTTGGGCAGTTCGGTGTTTGTGTGTGCATTTTGAGTGGATTATAATAGTTTATCTCACAGGGAGCCGTTGGCCTATTCTCTTTTGCCTCAGACTCCAAAACAACACTCAGGCCCACTTGAGAGTACTCTGGGCTTGGATGAGCTTTGCCTCTGGCACAGAGTCATCTGTACAAGAATCTGGCTGCTCTCCAAGCACAATATTTGTCAGAGTAGCCTTGTTTGAAACCTTTACTGTTTTATTACATTCTACAGCCTGGAGATGAGGTTTTAGATTCAACCTTAAGATTCCAATTAAAAGCCCTTTCATGTTTTTTTAATCACTCAAAAATGTGTACAGTGTTTTTAATCAGCCTGCACAGCTGCACAGAGTGGAAAAAAACATGCATTAATTTTTCATCTGCATCATATGGTTTGAATAATTTTCTTTCAGTATTTTTTGAGACGTTGACTTGAAGATCTTCCACTTCGCATGTCAACCCAGAGGAGAGGAAAGATGTAAGCAATCTGGATTTGGAACCGTTAAAGGCCACAATGAAAAAAAAAAATCATAGCAATAATAACATCTCGCCCAGTTTCAAATTCGTACTTTGCTAAAAGACATCCCAGCTGGGTGGAAGAACGCTTCGTTGTCACTACAGATTTAGAAGGCCATTTCTTAAGTTGCAATAAATCTAGAAGCAATAGAGCAGAAATTCCTGTTTTAATCAAAATAATCTGAACATATGCACTTTTATTGCTATGTTAGAATAAAAGGTGTAAAAGATATAAAATCAATCTCCCAGGGTAACTTGATTTTCAGGGCCTGGACCAAGACACTGCTGTTTGGCATTTTTGTGATGGGAAGAAGAAACAAAAAAAAAGAGCCGGCTCCTGTTTAGTCAAATCTTTTATTAAATGCTTAAAACAAAGACAATGCAACAAGCCTCTTAGTCAGCACTTTGGGTCAAGTATCAAAAGGCAGCAGTGTGTGATGAATCCAACTATGCCCAGTGTGTAGAACTGTTAGCTTCCTGCAGATGCAGGCCTGGCATATGGGAGAAGTCTGAACCTCCCGTGATAGGTCACTCACTATATTGCCAAAGAGAAAAAAAAAGAAAAAGAAAAATCAGACATTTTAGGTGCTTGCACCGTGCTGCAGCACCAAGATTTTCAAAGATTAGTGGTGTAACACTACCTTCATGTTAGTTGTGTTTTTAGCTTTCCTCACTGTTTAGGTCTGCTCCCTGGCTTTGCTTCTAATGCATTAAACACACCAGAAAAACCAGATTACACTGTCTTTTCAGCAAGACCTTCAAACTCCTTTGAAGATCAAAGTAACATGTGTATTTCTGCATCTGAGCGCGTGCCCTCGCATTTCTAGGTTTAGTGCCAGGTCCTTTCCTGTTAACCGTGGCCCGGACTCTGTGGATGGCAGGCGGCCACAGCTCAGGTTCCTCATCATAAAGCAACGGAAACCCATTCTGTCCATTGTTTGAAAGTGCTCCCGATGGCACACCAACCGCAGCTCTCAGCAGTGCAGATTTGCAAATGTTCTGTGTAATGTTAATAGAAAATGAGCACAGAGGTCTCCATTGAATGACTTTCCAGCACATTAGTGCCAGGAAGCCGTTCGTTTTAATGTCAGTGGTGTATTAGTGCTGCTATATAGTGTTTTGACTGTAACTATCCCGGCATTTACTCTAAATATACACATGGCATTCTTTTTCTCCCAAGCATATCTTTAAGGCATAGTTAAGTAATTACTGGAGATTTTAAAATAAACACATCCGGTGCACAGGCTCAGTTTTGTTAACAGGACAATGGTTACCACCCTTTCATGGTGTAGCTCCAGCACTGTTTAACACTTGACTCGATGCCCAGAGAACATGACACATGAGGTGGAGTGCTGCTCAGGGCTGCGGTCCAGCATCTCAGCTCTGGAGTATCCATCATATTTCACACTGTCTCACTAAAAGAGCTTTTCATTTATAAGGCCCTGGCTTCCTGGTTACTCAAGCCCGCCGGCATGTGTGGTATGCGATGTGCCGTGCGGCGCATTTAAATCTGGCTCGTTTCATACAACTCCCTTTTCCCCTTCTTATCTCATTTTGCTGAAAAAACACATTAGGAATATTATGTGATAAACAACAGCAGGCTTTCCAGTTAAATGTAAAAAAAAAAAATGCTTTGAGTCATGCTGCAGACATACTGAAGAGACACCTGGAGCTGAACAGACGAGTGGAAAGTCAGTGCGGATACTGTGTGCAGTAAATACTAAATGTGAGGTCAAACAGAAACGGGCAAACTGATACTTGAATAATGTTCCAGCAAAGTGATGCAGCCTTTTTTGACTGTGCTACTTATGTTTATAATTTGTCCTATTGGTAGAATAGAATAAAGCAGGCCCATGTCTTACCTTATTTTCTTGCATATATCCTGTTACAACAGTGGTTGCAAAAATTATACATGGCCAAAATTTCATATAATGAGGTCAGGGATTGTACAAGTAATCTGAACCAAGAGATCAGGTTCTCTAAGTGCTCTAAATCAGATGTGTCACATTCATTTTAGTTTACTGGCCACTGACCTCTAGAGTACCGGAGAAGCAAAACCATTCATATGAAAAAAAAAAAAACTCCACTCTTTAGCTGGCATAGCAAAAAACAAGTGCAATTTCACTTAGGTTTTTCCACTTTCTATAGCACTACTGTTATTATCAATATCAATAATAATAATAATACTTATTTTGTAATTAAAAAAAAACATGTTATCCTTCCTGGCTTATAGGCCTTACTTTCTCTCTCCATCCGTCCATCCATCTTCTTCCTCTTCCCCAATTTAGGGTCAGCATATTTGTGAGCATGGGACACGGGGTGGGAACAGCCTCCTCAAATCTGACTCCCCACCTACCAAAGCCACTGGACTAGAGTAGTGTAGTCTTATAATTCCCAGTACCATTAGATGAGAGCATGGATAAGACCAGAAGTATTGCAACTGAATGGATTTACTCAAGTACTTTACTCAGGTTTAATGTACTTGTATTTCCATGTTATGCCACTTTCTTCCTAAATTATTGAACTTCATACTCCAAACCTATTTTAAACCATAAGTTACTTATTATTTTGAAGTATAACTACAGTACAATGGATCAAGCTACCAAGAAATATATAGGTAATTAAAAGTGTCAACAGCTGCAACAATAAAGCGATATACACACCACCAAAAAATCAATAATTATGATCCAATAATAACATGCAAATGGTTTTTGAAAAATGCCGTTTCACATAATAAGCACATTTATTTGAGGTACTTTAAATATATTTTGAATATAAAACTTACATTATTAAGCTGTTTAAGTAAGATTAAAACTTAACTAAATAAAGTCTTCTCCAACATAAGATTGTGCTTAAATTCTTGTGTGTCACCTCGTTTCCCACAATAAATAAGCAATAGGCCACAGGACTGCACATTACCCAGTTATCTACAATGAGTTTATTTCTGGTTGGTCCTCACATTGCCACCCCATTTCAAAAATCCTGGACACGCCCCTGTTCAAAGTCATAGGATCATAGGGATCTAGCCTATCCCAGTTGTCATAGGGCAAGAGGCAAGGTACACCTAAGGTCTCATTTTGTTCTTTGTAAAAAATACAGAGAAACAGTTCATCTTCTCTGTAATCTTTACACTTTGCAAAGCCCTCCAGTGGGCTGGAGTGGTGGCCCAGTTCTGCCCACAGGCCGTATGCGTCACACATCTAGTCTAGATGTTCTGTTTCAGACAGTTTTTTTCTGCTCTTGGCACTTTACGATGTCAATGAGGCTGTGAGTACAGAAGCTCCACCCACCTGCTGTTGAAACCTTTTATTCTTATTGGACATTTTTTCTTAATGGACAGCCAATCAGAGGAAGCTGACTTAAAGAGAGGGTGGCCTAAGAGGGAGAAGTTTGTTTTTTTCCACCCATTGGAAGGAAAGAGCCATATGATAGATCCGAATTATTCTGAACTGCAAATCATGCAAAGCAATTCTAATAGCATTCAAGAATAAAAATAAAGAGCTGGAAATGTCACAATACGACCCCTTTAACCATGCTCACCATCTTAGTTTACGAGCCAAGTATGAGACTAGTATTAGTACTAATCAGGCAGATGATTAAGATGAATGATAAGGGCAAACAGAATGGCTATCCCAAACAGGTATTACAACTTCTTGGTCAGGACTAAAGTGATGGTCAGATTGATGGACAAACATTGTATCCATAAAGAATAAGGGAGTAAAAACACAGCTGGTTAAGTTCACATTCTGCATATGGGAAATTAGATGGGGTGATCATTTACTCTGAGAACTTGTTGTGGCTTTTCAAGGTTTCATTAGTATCTGCTAAAGCCATTGTTTCCCCAGTCTGCATTGTCTGTAAATTCACTGTCTTGGTATTCAGCCTGGCATTCGCTACATTCCAGCTATCATCAAGGCCAATCCCCACAGTCTGGCACCAGTCAGTGGTATTACAGTAACATCCTGTCCTCTGTTCACAAAGAATGCTTGCTTTGGCATATATTTGGATGTGTTCTCTATTAGAGGCTTTAGCGCTCTTAGTCGCTGCATTAACTGCACTCATTAATGACTGTCAAAACACAGGAGGGATGTTACACTGCCAGACGTAGCGCAGGATACTTGACACCACTTCTAATCTTTGTCTGCTTGAAATACCAACTAGACGTGAACAGAGGACAGACAAGGAGGGAGAGAGATTGCGAAAGTAATGCTTGTTCAGGGCAGTGAATGGATTTTAGTGCAAGTAGTAAAATTAAACTGTGAGTTACCATGTGTTCGAGTGACTTCTGTATGCGCTACCCTTACAATTCAGCTCAGGTCCTCCTAATACAAATTGTTACACTGGAAAACACAATTGTGTATTGTAGTTTTTCACTATGGATACAATAGCCACTGTGACAGAAACTTTGAAGCTTTGAGTATGCCATAATTGGCTGTCAGTTAGCTGGTTAATTGGTTAGTTAGTTAAGTTAGTTAGTTCAAAGGGGAAACTTGATTAGTTATCAGCTAATGCTATCACTGGTTACTTAGCATGGTTGGCAAACTGCCTCCATATTTAACCATGATGTCAGACATGCATCTCTCTGGACGGCGAAGTTCCTGTAGAGAATCCACGCAGACACAGGAGAACATGCAAGCTCCACACAAAAAGGCCCCAGCCGTCCAATAGATTTAAACCATGGACCTTTGTGCTGTGAGGTGATGGGGCTAACCAACACAACACCATGCTTCCCTCCAACAGAACATAATGCCTTTCACTTATTAAATATAAAACTAAACAACCCACAAAGAAACAGCAAATGAAGGTGGCTGAAGTGAAGGCCTAGCAGAGCATCTCTGTGGAGGAAACACAACATTTGGTGATGTCCACGAGTTCTAGACTCCCGGCAAAAGCATTTTCATCCAAAAATTAAAACCAGTCCTTTTATTTAAAATTATGTTTGTTTGTTAAGTTACCTTTGAACCTCTGAAACGGGGTGCAATTTCGCATCTTGATTGTTTGATTTATAATCTAATGTGGTAGCGTGCAGAAACTTACAGACCTAAGTGTAAAGCAAGAAGTTAACTGCATTTGCATTCACAGCTGTTCAGACACCAAACTCCAATTAAATGCTGACTAAAACAGAGTAATACAGACATTGTTTTCATGAATTTAACAAGGGATAGATGGCTTAAATGAAGCGCAACACTGACCAGTAAAAGCTAATAATGTTCAATGCTGTGATAATAAACTAGCACACTTTTACATCTAATTCTTTACCAAGAAGTGGAGAAACACTATGATTAAATGACATGCAGAAATAAGATTAGACCTCCTGGGAATTTCCTGCATTTTAAATCTGTTCTTGCTCAGGTCGAGTTAATTTGACCAGACTCCCTCTTCTAATGTGCTACCAGGTCCCCTATAACTGCAAAAGGTGAGTTGTGTAGCACGCTATTAACTGGGAAGGTTGAGAGGGCACTTGAGGTCAGCCTACAATTAATAGTAATGTTAATGCACTCTATAACATATTTTAGCCCAGGTTCACATTTAAAGTCTTGGCTTTCAGTTTTATGTTCATTTACATTCTACATAAGGCAATATGTTTCTTCAAATGAGAAGCCTTTTGTTTGGAGACAAAACTACCATATTGGAAGCACATTGCATTAAGATTCATCCCACAAGCTCTGTTTTCTGTTGCCTTAATAATGAGCTGGTCCTTAGCCCAAACCCCTGGGAGCAGTATAATCACAGTTTAATGAGCTGTATCAGGACCAGTGCCGAGAGCCGAGGGATTTGGAGAGTTACTGACAAGGCTACAGGCCCTACCTGTTACCCCAAATGCTCCCATAACAGAACATCTGGATTCAATGGCAATAAAACACAATTTGTGTGACTGTTATTTACACCGTTATTAGATTTGTCCAAACCGCCTTGTATTTATCAGCAAAATGTCTCCAAAAAAATAAGGGCTACAATCTTCAGCTGTTTGTTTTATGTTTGGCAGTTGGTTCTCAAACTGTGGTACGTGTACAAGTATATACATAAAGCTCCCGCAGGTGGTTCAACAGTATGTGGAAATTCTATTAATATGGCATCTTAATCACCAAAAAATGCTAAAAGGGGTTTTTGTCATGGTCAAATAAAAGCAGCATACACAAACACATCTGACAACAGATCCGGCACACCCCTTGAAAAATGACTCACAATTACAACTGTTCATACCATAAAACAGCAGCAGCAGATGTTTCAGAAATGAACATTTCCATCGCCTGTATAAGGCATCAGTTAAGACTAAAGAACTAGAGTAATATGGGTGTAAAAATGAAAAGAAGCACCAAAGCAGATGCGTATGCTCATATTAATAGAAGACAATGATTTCAACATGTGTCAAAATGAAGGCATATCACTTCAGGTTCTCAGTAAACTTTGGCCCACCTGGTAGTTGTTAATGTCTGCGCAGAAACACACACCCCATGCACACATCAGACTAAACAGGCATTTACACCTCCACAGTTCCTGCTGGATAACACAATGCAACAAAAAGGAAAGTCTGATGTTGCTGGTAGATCACTCCAACAATTTGGTAGACTGAGTGGCCTTGTTGTTAATGAGTCTGCTATGAAACATCTACTAATGTCAAAGAATATAATCTTTGAGTCCACATACAAGCAAAGGTATGGATTCATAAATAGAGAACAAAACATTCAGACAGACATAGAACTAAAAGAGGCATGCCTAAAAGTGATGGAGCTAAAGGTAAGTTTCATCTTTGTGTGCAGCCAGTTTCCTGCCACAGAGCTGGGCTGCATGATGCAGATAAACTACATGATCAAAGACATTTTGCTATATTTAATGAAACAGCCTGCACACTTATTCAGTTATCACGGTCAGGCCTGTGAAACAGACTTAGTAACACTTGTAGACCATGTTTGCAAGAACAAAATCATAGACTTGCTGTTTGCTTGCTAGCAGCCAAATTAATGGTTGTCAAACAGGTTGTCTAAGTCGGCTGTATGCTGGCTGGAACAAAATCAATGAAAATTCATTCTTTTTCCTGAATAAATGTTATAAAGGCTATAAAAAAAAATCTGGACCACACTGTATTTCAAAAGAATACACCATGTGAGACTGGCCACTTTGTTAGGTACACCTTGCAAGGCCCAAACCAGAATTTCCATTTTCATGTCAGTAACTGGAAGAACAGTAATTTATTTCCCTGGAAGAACTGTTAACAGTATTTTTCAGATATGGTCACAAACAAATAGGCCAGTTAGCAATGGCAGCATGTTAGGCTAAAAAATAAAGCTAGTACAGTGCCAAAATCCTGCAATTCCCTAAGTGGCCACCTGGGGATGGTGACTCAATCTCCGTATAGTCCCGTGTGGAAATACATAATGTTTTATTAGAAATATGAACAGGTTTTCCACCTGGGGCAAAAATAAATAAATAAATAAAAAATGGGGGCTATATATAATTTCCCACCTCCATAACAACTGTGTGGGTGCAATTATTTTTTTTTACATAACTCAGGCATTTAAATTGTGTCAATGTTTCAAGTTATGCTAAGTAAAAGGATACAGGTGGGCAGTTTGAGTTAAAGTTCTTTTGCATTAAAAGACACTTTTAAGACAATTTTTCCTGAAAGTGGGTTTTGTAGCAAGAATTTGCATTCAGTATCATAAAGTTTTGTAAGTGCCTCATGAGAAGAAGTAATCTTCTCATCCAAATATGGTCACATCTAGTTTAAAAATAGCAAACAAACAAACAAACAAAAAGACAACTTGAGAATTAAACAAGTTCCAGTGAGTGACATCACAGTGGCCAGTCCATTTTTATATACAGTTTATAAAATTGAGCAATCCTTTAGAAAATCCCATAAACATGAATACAGGTGGATCAGCTGGCTAATATTATCTTCAGTTTAATTGAATTTCTCAGTTTAATCAGTGAATGAATATCCAGTGCAGTTAAGCCTTTTATTTTCCTGTTGTGATCATCACTATATGCTGAAAGACTAGTCATATTCATTGCCTATAGACCCATACAAAAAGTTACAAAGTTTCTTGTGTACCACTAACAGTCTATAATGTCATGGTCTCCATTGCCAGGTCAGGATGTATTTTGGTTCTTTCTGAGTGGAAACTGCCTGGAAGGAGACCCTTCCCCGGAGGCAGCTCTCTGAGCCACCAACAGCCAAATTGTATAAAAGGACAGAGTCTGTGTTTGTACAAGTGTTTCACATAAGACCAGTCCCAGACATATTTCTGAATGAGGCGAAGTGACGGATGATTTTCGGAATCCCAACTTTTCCCTCTGTGAAAGGTCCAGCCAGATCTTCAGACACCTGCCTCACTTCTCAGGAATTTATCTGCAGACACCACTGTGCTACGTTCATATCCATGTATTACTATCTACACTTAAGTTCTAATTTTGTTATGTTTGCATGGACAACTCATTAATAACGAACACTAACATGATGCACAGTTATGGCTGCCTGGAAATTATTAATGCAACCCATGATACTTCAACCATTAGACCACCCTTCCCATGTTTATTTGACATTTCAACACCTAATTGATTGTAAAAGCTGCTGAAATGTAAACTGCATTTTTGCATGTCGGGCCAGGTTTTCTGTTTACTACTATAGCCCTCTCTTCATATCTCTGGGTTTGGAAGAGGAGACAGAAAGCTATGAGCAATGACCACATTGAGGATCTACTGTATACTAATTGATAACATGTGTATAGGGAGGTAACGTGATACTAAGCTTGTGTACAACCCAAACACAGGCCACCTGCTGTGGTTTTGGAGAGAGACGAGTTCATCTCCCACCACAGTGGAGGCCATTCTGATTCGAGCGGTTCACACAAGGACACGCTGGCCAGAGTCCATAAGTCAATCAATCAGCGTGTTGAGTCCAGAGTTGAAAAGCTTTGGCTGGAGTGGCTGCTTTTGCAGCAGCAGTAGAAAATGTCTACTTCCAAGATGAAACTTTAGAGGAGGGAGAAGACTTTTGGCGACTGTAATTAATCACTGTTTCTAAAATAAAGAGAGTCCAACATGTAAAAGTTTTATCAATGGAAGTTTCTTTACTGTCTCACTGTGTGCTCTTTGGCAAGACATAGCTTCACCTTTTTCCAATAATGGTTATCGCATTTTGGAACAAAATGTCCAAGGGTTTATGTTGCCAAATTGCCTCATATGTCATTCAGAGGATTTCATTAAATGTCTCATATGTCCTGTAGTCATTAAATGTCTTCGGCGTGCTCTTTAGCCAAATACAAGCTTATGAGTTCTGTACTTTCCGTTACAGCATTTGTTTTCTCACTCCAGACAGCTCTGTACATATCAACTCATAGTGCTTTGGAACATCCTGGAGAGAATTAGCTGAAAACCCTCTGCACCGTCTCTCAGGCTCATTTTGTTGTACAGAGAAACAAGCTGCCAGCTCACACACACACACACACACACACACACACACAACTGTGCTAGTCACTCCCAGGACACGGCTCAGTTAGTGGCTTGGACAGTACACAGATAAGATAATATGCAGCCCAGCCACTTCCCCTTTTCCCACATTTATCAAAACAAGGTCCAGCTCATGCTAACTATACATAAAATACAGTATGCTACATGTAAGAACCACTGAAAAGTCAACCCACCCAAATAAACTCTGATTTTCTACTTAATCAATGACTTACATAAACAACTTTCTACATTTATTAATAGGATTATCAATGATTTGAAAACACTGAATGAAAAGCTTTCAAGCTGGAGTGGAAGGGCAACGTTGTTTGTTCTCACTTGTAAGGGTCTGGCAGCCTATAAGGAGCTGGACTGCACAGAAACAGATTTTCCACATGTATCCTTTACATGGGAGATGGATAGTCAACATCTTCAGAGCAAGATATTGTGTTCCAAAGGTTTTACAGAAAGAAATGAAATCATATTAACATATTAAGCATTTGCCCAAGCTGAGATGAGTTTTGCTCATTTTTTCTTGGAACCACAGTCCAGTAAATCTGACATCCTGTTTAACCTGCCATCCACTGACAAATGACCACAAATTAGAGGCTGACTGTATATTGACTCTTTGTCAATTTGGACTCAAAACAATTTTATTCACTATTAAAAAGTCAACGCACCCATCTTGTAATCCTGCTTGCAGGAACATTAGATTCATGCTTTTCCCAAAAACCTGTGCAGCTGTGATGAAGTGTGGCAATGTAGTGTGGCCACTTTGAACTTTGGCTCTTGAGCAAATCCCAATAATCTCCCACGTTAAAATACCCAACATACTGGCTTCAAAAAGCATATTTACAGTATAATACAACAACAGGTTTGTACACTGCTCTCATTTCTCCTTCATTATGACTGCATGGTTTGCAATTTTTATTGCTTATTGTTGTGCATCTTGTTTCAGCTCAAAGTTAGAGGTGTAGCTACTTTTACTGATATACTGTAGACAGCTGTAATGTTAGGTAACACTAGGCACCGCCGTTTTTTAGAGTTAGATTCTAGTATTTGTTATTCTGTTGCTTGGCACTAATTGGCAGGCATCTGTACTTACTTTATTGCACTAACTGAAAACTGGAAACTTCACCCGCCCACCCAAATATGGTCTCTATTGGCTTGAAGATCCAACACGGTAGCAGCCAAAACGCTAGCATTGAGGCTCATAAAAGCTAGTTCACCATGGTAGGTACATCCATCTTTTGGGTACAGTCTATCATTTGGGTGCAAAACCTTTTTGTTTTGTTGCTTCTTTTTTGTTACTACCAACTTAAGAATTTTAAAAGTGCACATTCAGTTTTTTACATTCATTTACACAACTAATTTTAAATATAAAAATTCTATATGGCACATTACTGTATTCAAACTTCTCTTAAGATTTATCTGTCACAGAATTATTCTTACCAAAGCACAGTACATGTCTCTTTGATGTCTGTTTGACAGACACTATTATTGCACACTACATTTTAACCTCCTGGCCATGTGTAAAGAGATTGCTCCTCCCACTTTTTAAAACTTAACAGGTCTTCTAAAGTGTATTTCAGTCCTTCATTTTTGCATTAATCGATGTTCAGTCTGGATGACATCACAACAACATAATGCCCTATCCTATCCTGTTCCCTCCATAAGTGACTCAGTAACATTCACAACCTGCCCCAGCAGGAAAAAGCCCCTTTTCCAGAACTTTCCAGACCAAAGCTAGTTAAAGGCCTACAGGAGAACAAATCACTGCGGGGACCGGCTGAAGTGGAAAATGAAGAGGACCAAAATAAAGCAGAAGCATGTCTTTTTCATAGCAGCATGTTTTCTATTACTGTCATCTTAAGTAGAGAGCAGCAGGAGCCAGAGAGTATTACGGTAAAGATACAACATTTGGAGCAAAGGCATATACTGCCTTTCATCAGATAGTACCTTGGCAGTACAAATGACAAACCTGAGGAAAGTTTCAAGGTTGTTTGGAGAAAATGTACAGGAGCCCAAAATGCAAGTCAAATATTGTTGAATGGTGGTGTTTGAGACCATTTAGATCAACGAAGAAAAATAGGTATAGAATAATAATAATAATTTTTTTTAAAAGGCTACACCTGAGTGGGGGTGTTGATCATCCTGAATGTACAAAACTGACAGAAGGAAAAAGCGCTTGTGCGACGGATCTAGTGGAAAATAAACATGACCACCACGAGATAAGCATTTCTAATCCTTGGGAATAAATACACAGGCTGATGAATGTCTGAGTGACAGCTTAAAGACAGAGCTTATTTGTATGGGCGTACTTCCTCATGGCAACATTACTCACAGGCGCATACAGTTGTCAGGCAATTTTCCCTCTCTGCAAATAGCACCACTCTCTCAACGCACTCAGTATGCGCTGCATGCCTGCACAGTAGTCCTGATTTTAAAAACGCCCTCATTTACTGCAGTTTGAAGAAATTATAGTCAACAAAACAAAAGTTACAAAAGGTTCAATCACACTTATTGCAGAAATAAGATCTTAATGCACAATAGTGGCAAGGCAATCCCTAATTTGACACACAAAAACCATATAAAACACACACACTAACATGCAGGGCTTATGCTAATGTGAAAAACATATGTTATTGTATATCGTCCCTATTTACAGCGAGTAGTACTTGTCACTAAAGCTTTTTTATGTTAAGCTGGCCATTGTAAAACTGCAGTTGTGCCTTGACACTGAGGGCCATCGCAGGTATGAGTGGATCACATTTCATCTGGATTATCACTTTAACAGATGGTAGGCTTTACAGGAAAAGATATTACGATTGTTGTGCACTCTGATTGGCAGTCACGTTGTTCATTTTGGCAAGCTGTCAGGATGCTGAGAAGGAAGGTGAAGAAGGAGGGTGAAGAAAAAGAAACTTGTACGGACAGGCTTTTAAACTTATGTCATTTTACTTGGGCCATCGCCGTGCTCCAGACCAAAATACTGTGATCTCTGTGTTGATCCTCATTTACTTCTCTGATTTGCCCTGAATGTCTTCTTTTTCCATGTGCTTCCTGCTCCATGCCTCTTTCCATTTACTTCCTGCTTTATTTTGTATGTTACTTCCTCTTGTGTTTTTTTCTTCTGTTTTTACTTCCTTTGTTTCTTTTTCCACATTTTCCACACTTTCATGTAGACATATATTTCAAAACAAAAGTGGAAAATCACATTTAAAAAGAACATACCTGTGTACCTGTGAACGTAGTCTTTGTAAGCTATATTATACATTGCCCTCATGTTCCTTCTTTGCTTTTGCATTTTGTTATTGTTGTGGACTTCTGTGACTATTCGAATTCATCCAGTGACATATCTCAACTTTCAGCGTAGTTTTTCAGCAAACCATTTGTACCATGTGAAGCACAATGCTGATTACTGATAACATCACTAAGGCGACAACCTGTAAAATCTCCAAAACCGAGTCAGTCCCTGTAGACTACCGTGTTAAAATGCTCAACTTTTTTAATTTTTTGACTAAATCGCCAATTTGGCTTAAAATTACAGGCATGATTCTGTATTTATAGATGAATGCTTGCTAGCTCTAAACTGCTTTTAGTCAGCAAAACAAAAAAGTCTGTAGTCTAGTTTTGGTGAGTGAAATTCCAGTACTTTTTAATATATATATATATATATATATATATATATATATATATATAT
>VVHJ01006117.1:2106-16242 GCA_015107715.1 Tylochromis polylepis
TGTGTGTGTGTGAACATGCGGCTAATTCTCTGTTACTGTACATTATTGTGCAGTTGTAGGATGATGCATATTAAATAGCAAGTTCTGTCCTGTCTCTTTGTCCTAACACAGGTTATTAAGCTCTTGGAAAATTGAAATTATGGAGCTGAACTTGCTCCTTATTGCGCTGAATGTTTTACCTTGGTAAGAAAAAAAATTGTAGTTATTCTTTAGCAGATGGAATATTTTTAATCCAGATGGTTGGAAGAGGTTATATACTCCCACCGTACATGTTTAACGAGTTTTTCAAAGATCACACTGAATTTATTTTTTGCAAATCCAGTGTTTTTGTCCCTGAAACAAATAGCTGTAACTGATTTTTTTTAATGATTAAAGTGATGCTTTAAGCACATGCTTTAAGAGCACCTTAGCAGCAGAGTACTCAGTTATTGCATGTTTCTTTTCCCTTCTATTTCGTGTCAAACTCACTGCTGTGCCAAAACAAGCAGCACAAAAACTTATTCATCATTACTTGTTAATTAAAACTTCAGCTGATCTATCATAAGCACTGTGTGGGTGCGGTTGGACAAGGTTTTGTGCAGTGGTCCAGTAATGTGAGGAAACAACCCAACAACCCTCTCTTCATATGTAGTTTGCTAAATCCTGATTGGCACATGAAAGCATGTGACGTCACATTTTTCCAAGAGCCCAGAAAAGTGCGTTTTATGTAGCTGTGATAATAATAATAAAGTGCAAAGCCCAGATTTTTATTTTAATCAACTTAGAGCAGTTATCGAGCTGCTGTACTGTCTACCTGCATTTCACAGAATGAAAGGCAATTTGTCACATTTTCAATGATGCACTTAGTGCTGTATTTCAAAAACAGAGCGAGCAGGAAGGATGTCAGAATAAACAAAACAAATCAGGCCTAATTGTATCTAAAATTAGATAACTGTAAGACAAGAGGATTTGTAATAGTGAGAGAGGCAGCGGATGAAAGCGTAAATCAAGTCAAGATCAGGAAGAGGTGAGTAACAAAGCCCTGCCAAGCTTTACTGTTTTAGAAAAAAAAAATCCTCACCTCAAGGTTACAAGCAGCCATGCTATGTGCAGCAAATGAAATACTCAAGGAAGACATAAGTCTCATTAAGGCCCATAAAGGACATCCCTAATAAAATCCTCAGTCTGACATGCAAGAGCTCTCCAGTGATGGCTGATTAATTGCTGGTGCAAATGAAAGCATGAGAGGGAGCCGGGGCTCTGTGGCTGTAATTTATCCTCTCCTGTCCTGTCTTGTCCTCACAGCCTGGGGAGATTGCCCAGGAAGACAGGAGACAGAGAGTGGGTGGCTGGTTTGGAGGGGCAAGGGAGGGTATCAGCTTCATATTATGTGGAGGAAAACATGTTTAGGTGGCCAGTGAGATCATTTGTTTAGATTGCTTCAGTTATAACAAGCTGTATGTGATGACATCTGGGTGTTTCGATGGGGAGAAAAATTCCCCGAGCAGGTCAGACTGATAATGATGACTGCAACATGTTCTGTGAAGAAATATGGTGGCAGCAAAGATGACCCAAAATATATTCTCGGCAGTCATACATCAAGTAAAGACTGGGCTACTTTATGACAGCTTGCTCTGTAATCCATCAATAATACAATCTCAATGATTCTCAGTCAGAATATATATTTCATCATCTCCTTTTGTCAGATCTGTGTTTATGATTTATAGAGAGGTTCCCAATGCCAAGAGGGCGTACTTGTCAAACATATGGCTAATGAGTGAGTCATTATTTCCATAAAATGCTTTGATGCGTGGCCTTTGATTATCTCTAAATCAGACCAAAGTGGATTAATCAATGGTATGGGTAGCTTTAAGAATAGCCGATGATATATGTGGCTGCCTCAGTCGAGGTCATAAGACAGACATGGGGTCCAAGGACAATCTGGGCCACGATAATGTCCAGCTGAGGCCAGAAACACCTGCCCTCTAACTGTAATAAGTGGCTATGTCACACAAAGAGGAGTGAAGAAAGAAAAAAGAAAAGAGGTTAGAGGAAAAAAAGGAAGAGTAATGAGGAGCGGTAAAAAAGCACCATGGACTGAGATTCCTGCAGTCCCACCTGGTTTAATTCACACTCCATGTATGAGAAATAATTTGTTGTCTTTAACAAAAAATAATTGGCATCACACACTTCCTCTGTGTTACTACTGAGATCCACAGTTACTAGTGAAAACGTAATTTCTCTTCCTGCAGTTAGAAGCTGGCAACAATACTTTTTTTGTGTGTGTGATTTAAAGTCAGACTATTTCAAGCAGAAATGAGGATTCTGCTACTTGGGTTATTCCACTGTTTTATTGATTGTCAAAATGACAAATGTTCACATAAGCAGCTTAAACCTGATATCAACTCACAGTACAAAGTCTGCAATATTCTATGTTTTGTTACTGTCAGTAAAATCCATTTTGTTTTATTAAGTGGTTTAATATTTTTCCTCCCTTGTCTGTGGCTCGCCCTTTTCACACTGATGACATAATTACAATGAGTAAAAAAAGAAGAAGCAAATAATCAATATCATTTCCCTAATGAAAGGGCGCTGTAATTTCCCCCCAAAAAAAGAAAAATAGACTGAAGCAAACCTCACACAGAGGTAGCAAGAATTTGTCAGGGGTTATTTCAAACTGTTAATTAATACGTCTTTAAATATTTATGCCGACAGCACAATGTAGATGTTGAACAGAATCAATTCTCTGCATTTTTTAGACTAATGCATAATAATAATAATAACAATTAAGTTAAATTAGGTTACAGAGACAAAACTTGTTGATATGAGATGGGTTTTCCTTATAGACCACCTTTAAAACTCCCATTTTTTAATTGCAGTTATGTTGTTATTCTGTGGTTCTGAACGAAGAAATTGTTAAAATGTTTTAATTGCAGATAGATCAGAAACCTTTTTAACAGAAAAGAGTAAAACAATGAAAAATCTGGATATCTTTTGACTTATTTGAGCTACCCTACTAAGTCCTGATGTACTAAACAGAGGACATACTGGGCTTGCCATTGATATTTCATGTGTTTGGGGGGCCTCTTTTAGCTCCAAAGAGGCAGGAAATCACAAAAAAAAGTTCAATGGGAAGATTCTTTTTTTATCGGTTCTCAGGAAGAAATTGTATTATATTTTACTGAGCTAATTTATTTTCCATACACTTAACGCTTATCCCATTCAGAGGTGCGGTACACCCTGGACAGCTCGTCAGTGTATCACAGGGCTAACACAGAGGGACAACCAGCCATTTGCACTCACATTCACACCTATGTGCAATTTAGAATCAGGACTTAACCTAACCCCCCAATTGCATTCCTTTGGACCATCGGAGGAAGCCAGAGTACCCGGACAGAACACACGCAGACACGGGGGAGAACATATCACAAATAGGCCGTGTCAGATGGTGGGTTTGCCCTTTCTACTATCCTGGCTGTTTAGCGGTCCTGATCGTAAAATTCCAACAACTTTTGGTGCACACCAGCCCTGTCTCCCTCTTTCACCCTTATTTCCTTGTAGCTCTCCACTGTCATCATCAACAAAAGACAAAAAATCCACCTAGTTTTCCTTTGAATCCTGCTTGTCTAGCAGTGTCATTATGTCAGCAATTAAGCTTGTGAGTGCATTATTATCACAATCAGAACAGCAGCTTTGATTGACAAAACTCCACACACACACACACACACACACAAAATCCTGTTTCCTGACTATGAACAATAGAGAGTTTACTCAGACTGTGTAAATGTGCCAACAGCTTGAGCTTTATCAGAATGACGTGTGGACGGGCAGCAGCATCACAGTCGTGTTAGATTCCTGAGCTTAACAAGCTGTTGCAAGATGACTGAAGCCATGACAAATTCAACTGGCCACATCAGTGAAACAAGTTTCAAGGGCAAAAAAAAAAAAGAAAGAAAGAAAAAAACAACCTCAAATTCAACTGGCAGTTTAAGTGACATTTAACTCACCAGCATGGAAGCAATAGCTTAATAACAGGAAACAGAAGCAACAAACGAGCAAAGGCTTGCTGCCAGACTCATTGTCACTGTCTGCTGGTGGTGCGCATGCGGCTGCTCTAACAGGTGATATATCATGTGGACCATCATACAGCTAGATAGAGTGATGATGATTTAAAAGGCTCGGTGAGAGGAGACAGCTTGTCTGAGAGCCTTGTTTCAGTGTGTCCGCAGTTAGATGCGATGTGTCTGAGAGTCACCTTCAAACGCAGCTCCTCCAGACTGAAGGCTTGATGGGCCTCATAAATACCAAACATAATTATGATCCAGCAGAAAACAAACCTCCATTTTTCAGGCCATTATGACAAGAGTAAGGATAAACCAAGTAGGTCTTTGCATATCTCTGCTGAGTGATATGTCACTGTGATATGTTTTATACTCCACAATTATGCCATCGTGGATGCCTGATGGCCACACTGGCCTGGATTGGCAATGCATGGCCTCGGAGTCAAGAGTGAGATGTTTTTCTGCAAATTGCGTGGGTGTTGATGACACGAGGTTATGAATATTCCAAAGTGACCTAGACAACACAAAGAGCGATGGCTGGAGACAAAAACAAACATGCAGTAGGTTTGTCTGACATGCTTGTGTGCCTAGAAAATCATTAAATACAATTATGCATAATCACCGGACAAAACATGTCACCCATCACACTAATAGTTTGTTTACTATGAATATATCATTTCAAACTTTACACGGTACATAAGCACAAGGTGACAGCATTTTGCTAATAATGACACTTACACTTACAATATATTTTGAAAGACAGGTGCTCCCCTGAGGGTGAGCCAATTGTCATTCAACAGTTATCAGCCATGGGCTCAATGTGTCATCCACGCAAAGTTTCCTCAGCGCTGTTTCTTCTACCTGTGCCGCTAATCACTGAATAATCGAGTCAAAGAGACAACAAATAAATCTTTATTCTGCAAGAGTGATGTTTGCTGTTTGTATAAATAACCCAAGTAACTTTTCAAAGACTTTTGGTTTTTAGTGTGTGACAAATACTACCATCTCCAGGCTGCACTTTCTGCACAGATGTGGTTCCACCTATTATTATCATCTTGGAAATATGAAAGTGGTATCAATCTTCTTATGTGAGTTTAAGCAAGACATGTCAAAAATAATTCTGATTTATACTTATAACGTATGTTTTTAAAGTAAAAGCAATGTATCAATTTCATCAAGTCTGTGAGGATGCCTTTGTGTGAACTAACAATATGAATGAAAATACAAGGTTGCACTAAAAGAATCTTGTGACAAACTGTGACTTGTGACAAAATCGGTAATTACATCTGTGTGAAGGCTTCTGAAGTTGCATTTAATCAACAGAATTACATTTTGATCTATAAGGCACTACAACACTGTGACTGATATTAAGGGTACAGTTTTGACCTTAAGTGAAGCACAGCAAAATGCTGTTTAATTCATTTTTTCCACATGTGTCCCTGAACACACACTCCAACCTTGAAATTGGACACAGGGATGAAAAAATACATTCCCAGTTCTCGCCACACACACACACACACACACACACAAAGTGAAGATGTGTATGAATGTGAGCATCATTTAATGCATTGAACCACAACCTTGACTGAAGTCACGGAACAGATAGCAATGGAAACACAACTTCTTTATTCTCTTCAGTATTCATCTCTTTTCCACTTTTACACTGCAACAAATGAAGAATGGACATGGGCATAATTTTTACTCTTTGTGGCCAAAATGGAATTTAAACCATGTCTGTAATTGATTGTAAAACTCAAATAGTACGCATGAAAGCAATCAGAAGAGTAAGTAAAAGGGAAGAAGATATTTTACGGGGACATTAAGATAAGTTTCTAACTAAAGTAAAGCTATGCAGGTTTTTTTTTTAATGTGCCGCAGACATTACAAGAGATTGTTTAATTTTTAATTTTTAACTTTATTAGATTTGAAAGTTGTAGCGCTGTTTAATTTGCTATGAAAATGTACAGTAAAAGGTCCAAAATTGTAATTTAACACAAAAGCTTAGGCAAAAAAGCCCAACTACAGGTCAAACCAAACCTTAGGGCACAGTAGTGCACTGTTTAGCACAGTCGCCTTGTAACTGTGTGGGTTTCCTCCCACAGTTCAAAGACATGCATGTTAGGTTAATTGATTAATCTAAATTGGCTGTATATGGGGATGTGAGAGTGTGTGGTTTTCCTATCTGCTTTGTGTTAGCCCACCTGTCCATGGTTTGTCATGTCTTTGCTTTGATGGATGGATGGATGGAGTTTGAAAAGATTCAAAAAGTGTCATAAATTCAATACCCAACCAAATATCTCCCATTCTCCTGTTGAAAAATGTACAGAAGTCTTTTCGCAGAACCCTGTGAAGTGAGCTTTGGACCTATTGGATAAAAACACAATCATCACTTTGCCTAAATATCTTATAAAACATTTGCAAATTTTGTCTAAATTAGCACCTGAATTCTTGACTTGGCCAAAAGCAGATTTGTGAGGTCAAAGTGACCTTATTTATCAGCAGATTCTAGTAAGTTCATCCTCGAATCCAAGTGAATATCTGGCAGCATTTTCCTCAAGGGTTCAAGAGATACCGTGCACTAGAGGGAGGTCCAGAGAAATATGGAAAACTCTAAAACATAATGCCCAGGGCCATGGCTGTTATTGTCACACAGGAATAAATAATTTCCAAGGCCTTAGTCACGCAGGCCTAGAGTCCAGTCAGCAACCCTCTGGCAACCTCCAGTCGCTAGGAAAAAATGTGTATTCCCTGAATCGTTGCTGGATGTTGCAGGCTATCATCAGGTGAAATCAGTTGCAAAGAGCGTGATCCACAGTCTTGCAAGAGGATTCCCGCTGTCACACATGGTTTGCATGTAACATAATGAAACTGTTTGCAAACAGTGAAACTTTAAAAAGTGACGATGAACATTATTCATTTCCAGTTTTCATTACACGTTAATGGAGAACAAAATAACAAAATATAAGATATAAACATGCAAGATTATAGCAAAACTGATAATTTACATCTTCAGTCTAAGGGCAGGTCACATAAAACTTTGAAATAAATAAAGACAGACAGATATACAACAAAAGCAAACAAACACAACACCTCAGACAGAAATTGGTTAAAAAGCCCTTTTTCCATTAGTACCTACTCAGATCCACTCACCACGGTTCGCCACAGTTTTCAGGGTTTTTCCATTAGGTCATAGTACCTGGTACTAGGTACTAAAACGGTATCTGCTTCGCCACGGTTCCAAGAGATCCGAGCAGGTACTAAAATGTGACATTGTCAGACTGTATGCCACTAATTGGCTGGTCAGTGGCGTCACTCGATGAGTCATGAAAGCATCTCTTCACGAATATCAAAACCGCCATTTTTGAAACCAGCTAATGAGGGAAATGGCTACAAAAAGCAATGCTGTGGTCCCCAAGACTGACAAAAAGCCACAGACCGAACAGCATGTATATCATCATCTCAACATCCACCTTTGTTTTAGCGTTTGTGACGCATACTAATTACGTCATGGGACGCTCGGACTCATTGCTATAACAACACCCACGCACATTAGGTGGTACTCAATTGTGATGGAAAACCCATGTCAAGCCATGGGGCTATAGTGGTCACAGACCTGATTGCCAGTCATTGTTTGAGATATGCCTTAAATGTGGGATAAGTAGAGCACTCTTTTATTGTCACTGTAAATATTCAGATATTTAGTTCCCTCTACTTACAACACAGTTTGTGCACCTATGAGGCACCATACAGTTTTGGTCTTTTTCTATCATACATATTGTTTTAATGTGTTTTAAATAAGTGAAACGATTTAGTAAGTCATTCCTGGACATGATTCAATAACTTTTTAAGAATCAGAGATACTTCTTCAGTGTCTTTTCCATGTGTAAAGATTATTACATCATCTGTATATATTTGAATATTAACATTTTGTCACATATTGCACTGATCATTGAGGTGGTACCATCAATATGTACACATTACTTCCTATGAGATAAATGTGATTTTTTGATGTGATGATAGAATAACTTCTAGAAAAATTAAAAAGTGTCCATTTCAATGAAAGGAGCTGATGACTGACAGTGTTAAATGCTTTCTTTACGGTAACCATGCAAGTGTTTATATGCAGTAAACATTTAGCTTTTTCTGCAAATTGTTGTACTATATAAAGAACTGACACTGGATTGGATGTCAATTGGATGCAAAGTGCTGCAGCCATGGTTTAGTTTATTAGTCAGTAACTCAGTAACTCTGTTATCCTAGCTATAGAGGTTGGCCTTTCCATTAAAGAATTACTAATTCTGAATTCTATATCTTCTTTTTTTGGCTTCAGAGTAGTTTTATTCATTCTTGCTCATTTTTCCCCATTCTTCTTTGTCCCTTAAATTATCTGAATAAATACATTTGTTTTTGCCTTTTGTATGGTCTATTACTTTCTCCAGACTTTTTGTTGGTATGCAATAAGACCATTTTTAAGCAATCTTACCCCATCTTTCATCAATTTCCTGCATTCATCATTTAGCCAGGGCAGAGTATTCCCTTTTCTTTTACTTTGATTCCTCCTTCTAATGAAACACTTAATTAATTTTTACAAGAAATAAATCACACCCGCTGTCTATGCCCCCATCTGTAATCACTTCAATCCAATCAGTCCCTTGTAGAGCTTTTTCAAGGTTTTGCTGCTGGCTCTTGGGGACAGTTTCACATTTGGATGTACCTTTAAGTGATTTTATAGTTTTAAATGAATTTTAAAAATGCTTTTTTGTGAGCTTATCTTCCAAGCCAGGCATACCAATCTCAGAAAACAAGCCCAGGAGCTCCATGTGCCAAACACACCATCAGGATTAGAGACCAATCCACCAAGACCAGTCACACCATTAGAAGCAGTCCCCTACACAACAAGTGGGCACAACAGCCCCAGAAGCACCACTACGTCCCACAGCCTGCCCTAAAAACCACTGGGAAAGCAGACCAGAACACTGCTGGACCACCAAACAGACCAGCATCCACATCTTTACCAGGAGCAACACTCCAAGCATCAAATTGCAGCGCCACCACAGGTGGCTGTATGATGTTGATGCTGATAACAGATGGCTTTGGGCCTGGGTTGGGTTCTATATAACCAACCAGTATTATTGGTGACAAGCTGTGCAAATCCCAGACATAAATTATGTGCTTGTGCTTGTCTCCTTAGATGTTCTTAAAGGTACCTTGATATATCCACTGCTTAGAAACTTGGAAAACAGGAGATGTTGGCTTCTCAGATCCAGGCAGTAGACTCTTTCTTCTTTTGGTTTTACAGAAATGTTGTACTGACAGCAAGAATATTCTAGAAAATAAGTAATATTACAATCCAGTTTCATAATGCATAGGTAGCCACCTTGCCTCAACTCTGCTGCCAGGAAATCACCAAGCAATCTCTAGGCCTGTGTCACCACATTTTCATGAATTTTCATCAAGCAGCATTACAAAAGACAGAGACATGATTTGAGAAAAAGGAATGCTTGCATGTCCTTTATCTAAATAGAATTTAAACACTGTTGTTCTGAGGGGTTAAAAATTTCAGCTCTTTCTACCCTAATATCTGCTGCTTCACCTCAAGCAAGGCTGCTTTCTGATGATTCAAATAATTCCAGCCCCTCTCCTCAAATGGAACATTTTGATGGATTATGCAGTGTCAACCTTCACCACGCTGAACACATTTGAATAAATGTAGATTTGAGATTTACTGAAAGATGAGGCCAACATGTCAAAGTGATACACAACTGAATGCAAATGCTCTGACTTTGAAGCTCTAGCATTTCGAAAACACAGAGTGGAATTTTACAAACTTTCATGTGCCGAATCTAAAATCTTTTCTTTTTTTCTATGTTAATTAAATGTATTCAGGTTGTTGTCATGCCACATATTGGCATATTCCACTGACAAGCAGTAATGAAGTTAATAGTGATTTGCCTGTGCTCTGACATCTATTGTATAAACTGTCTTCATTACAGGAAGGGTTTTCATTTGCCATCATATCATTAGAAATTCAAAGGAAAGAGTTTTAAATGTGAAGAGGTTCTGTTAAATTGGCCTGAACGTACGATATAAAAAGGCAGAAGGAAAGAAAAACTCATTTGTGCAAACAGTGAGAAACAATCAGCATAAACCTTAGAAGATATGACATTTGGGTACAAGTGACAAAATGAAATCATGTACAACAATCCTATTACACATGTATGCCATTTGACAACCCTTAAGTCTACTGATATTTGAACCAGAATAATCCATGTTGTGCAGGTCCAGCCTATTTATTCATGCACAGATCGTGATTCTCTCAGGGTTGGGGAAATCAGCTTTTGCTTCAATACTGCTTTTGTCACACGCATACTTCCCTGCCCTCACTAACTACACTATCTCCCTGCCTGTTCAAGCAAAACTTTATGCTAAGTAAATCATTTACATCTCCCAAGCAGCCTATCTACATTTTCCAATAAAACCCTAAATTGATGGATGTCATCTTAGTGCTCACAGGCAATAACTCCTGCTGCTTCGAAATAACAATATGTTTTCGCTTTATGAGGTCTAGACATGCTATTCTTTTTAATGACATCCCTAGGCCAGTACTGTTTACATTTATTGATATCTGTTTTTAGACTGGAGCAACTCTGCCTTCCTTAGTGGTTTTCTATACAGAGCTAAGTTTGACTTACGCTGACAACACAAAACTTTTCACTTGGTAAGTTTTGACCACAGAAAGAGGCTGTAAAAATATTTTGTTCATATTTTGTTCATATTCTTTTCTGAGATGCATTCTGTTGATGTTTTTTTTAAAGTTACATTTAAAACACCAAAGCAAAGCCAAAGCAACTGCTGAGCAAACAGCTAAATTGTATAGCACGTGGAAGTAGTATAATCAACGAATATTTCTCATGTGGTTTCATATGCACATTGCTTGGGAGTCTTCCATCATATTGGACATGATACACCCAGAGGTTGTATGTGAAAAAATATGTAGTCCTGATTGATTGGACAGTTATTCACAAAGAACGTGATGCACGATAAACTTCCTTATGAATTCTTAGGTCACTAGCAAACTGCCACAATCAACTGATCTTTGCAGGCAAGACACCAACTTATGTGCAACCATTTGCTAACTAATAGCCAAGTACCTATAAAACTTGAAAAAATGCAACGCAAAGTAGAGCTGAATAACATTTCCTTTCAAAGTAATAGATGTGTTTCAGCCCTGCAAATAATATGTTTCAAACTTTTACTCTTAAGGCGAATGGTCTCCATTTCTAGTTTGTGTCACACTTTTAACAGTTTTGCTACTCCTCGGAAAGTACCTGCTAAATCTCTGCAGACAAGACAGCATGTTCCACCTAAAGTACGAGTGACTGCGGCAACCTGCTAGCAGCCAAATCAATTGCAAGAAGGTTTGGAAAACATACATTTTTCCCAAATGGCCAGGGATTGCCAAGGGGTCATTGCCTGGTCTAAAGTCCTGTGTGACTGGGGCTTCAGCAATCAATTTCCCAGCGACTACCAACAACCTCGAGAAACCAGTCACCAAATGGACAGGGAATAAACCCTCTAGACCTGTAGGACTTCTGCGTTATCACTTGACTGTACATTGTCACTATAACTGTAGAAAGTCACAGACAAGTTAACATCACATGGTTCAACTTCAAATTAGTTATACTGCATGTAAAGCTTGATACACAAGCTGAATTGTGTTTTTGATGGAATAATTTCTGTGCACAGGTTTAAAAGTATACTTCCTATTTTTCACGTTTCGAAGTTACCGTGCCAATCATCACCACATTAATGCAGAGCTAAGTTACAGCTAGCTAGCTAACCTTAGCCGTAATGCTTGCTAACAGTAGGCTACTGGTTACAAGAAATTACTGCCTTTTCAAGGTATAACAGAACAATGGAGGACGGTCTAGTGCAGGCATGTATAATTCATTTTCCTAAGGGGTCACAGGACAAAGTGGGACTGCTGTGGAGGACTGCACCAATAACCTAGCTTCAATTCTGATCATTATTAATTTTATCCTTTTATAAGCTTATTGGTGTGGCCCTCCACAACAGTCCCAGTTTATCATGTAGTCCCTTGGGAAAATTAATTGCACACTCCTAGTCTAGTGTACCTGTAAACACTACATTTGTTATGGGTTTCTGAATGCTGATGAAAACATATTTATTAAACAGCTTCTTTCATGAGCTCAGTCTGACATGAACACAGAATTTTCTCTCAAATTGTAAACAGTTTTAGTGATTTCAGCTCTGAAATTTTGAGATCAATGCCATTTTTCTTGTTGCTTTTCTGAAATGGGTAGGCTAGCACATAAAAACAGGACTGAATTAGACATAAGCTATTATCATGCATTATCAGCGAGCATGTTAGCAGCTGATAACAATCAGGGTCAATCACATGAGCTCCTCTCATCTCTTTAAAAGCATTGCACTCCCCATAGTGATGTACAATTTGGCAATGCTAGAGAGTTCAGAGGAGGTTCTCCCAAGAGGAAATTTATCATGTAAGGATGCACAAGTGAAAAAAATGCAGCTAGCAAAATAAACCACCACAGGCAATGTTAAAATCCCAAATTTCCAACATGAACTAAATATGCAATTTGACATAATATAAACCAAATAATAATGAACAACAAAAATGCTGTTTAATTTTTGTATTTCCATTTTTGATTTCTTGTTATGGAACATTTAGTTAGATTCGGATCTGTCTACAAGCAGCTAAGTCACTATTGCCAAACTGGGAATGAAAGTGTGGCAGCACAAAGTGACAATTCCTGTAATGATTCTGTTTACGGCTCACAAATAATGATCCTGTGAACCCCTGTGCCATCAGAAAATAAGACAGCAAACTTTTTTGGCACACACCCGGATGAAAACAGAGCCCAGAGTTCACAGGAAGGAAGGAAGGAAGCATTTCCGTACAGTGCACACAGCTACCAAACAACCATTGAAATGACTGATAACTCTCACAAGAGAGGGAGCAACGCTGATGCTTACAAGGGAAAAAAAAAACCCTTATATGGTTGATAGACAAGATGACAGACAGATTAAACTTCAGTTTCTGCACACACAGGTTCACACCAATGACTGTATTGGTTCACACAGTGTGTTACAATGTCCACATATTTTACTAGTTACTGCCTTGTCCAAAAACTAGATCATTAATGCACTTAAAAATAAAGGCAAATAAAGCGCAAGCGAGGTGTTGAAAATTTTTGTAAACAGTAGCTCCCCACTAATTAGTACTGGCATGTCTTCTCCCTCTGAAGAATGGAAAACCAATTGAAACAGGTTTAGAAAGGGCATAAATTTCACAATGACCAATTAAATTCACAATGTTTCAAAACTAAATGAGACCTGATTATCCAAAAGAACATGAAAATCAAATATTACCGAAGTGAGAAGCAGACTTTGTTGTTTCTTCACCTTGCTAAAGTATGGAGTTGTAAGCTACAAAGCCATCCACAAGGACAAAGGTCCTTCTTGATCAAGAACTGTCACTAAAAAAATATGAAAAGGAGCCACTTTGTTATTCTGTCTTTGAGCTGTCCCGTTGCCTGCATACATCTTATCTGTTTTTATCAAGTGGCAGTGAATGTAAAATGAACACTATTAGTGTATACAGAAACATTTAAAGGCAAACATTACAACAAAAAGGCTACCTTTAGAATAAAGGGGATGCATGATTCCCCCATAAAGACGACACCTAATGACCTACACTGTATCCTTAATGATGAGTTTTGAAACCTCAGTATATGTCAATAAAGATGTGGTTTGACAACCATTAGAATAGTTTCCGGGTTTTTCCAAGGTTTAGCTGCAAAGGCAGAGACCACCCTTCTGATGCACACCCAGTCATTTTGTTCTATAAGCGGACCTGAAATATGACAGAAACCACTGAGGCCAGAAAAGACCTTCAAGGGTTAATCCTATAGGCTTTCAAGGAGTAAAGAGTTAAGCTATAACTTTACAACAATAAATGGCAAGCATGGCTAGGAAGTTGGGTCATTTGTTGTGGATTTGAATAAATGAAAGCTCTGCTTGTTACTAATGGAAAAGGGAAACATTCAGTGGG
>VVHJ01006117.1:16262-28597 GCA_015107715.1 Tylochromis polylepis
AGACCCCCCAAAAAAAAACCCCCCCCCCAAAAAAAAAAAAAAAAAAAAAAAACTTAATCGCAAATTCAAAGCATTAAGACTGTGCACTTTGCGTATATTTATATATGCAAATATAACAGCTCTTCCATTTTTGCCAGAATTTGTACACTGGTGGAACAAAGAATAAAGTAGAGATGAAAGAATTAACTTGAGTGAAAATCTGACATGTGGAATCGGCTTATCTTGACAAATGAATAGCATTAATGAAGGTATGCTGCTTAGATCCATGTTCCTTTTTTTAAAGCTGTAAAACTATTTTGTGCAATATAAGTTGCACTTTTAATAGGAAAGTTATAGAGGGTTTTGAAGCAGTAACACAAGAACAAAACAAACATCAACACATAATGATGAAGCAAAAACATGCATTCTGGCTCCATTAAGGCCCACAACTCATTAAGGGAGTCTCAAAACATTGTAGACCCCACTGGGAAAACAGAAAACAGCAAAAAAAAATATAAAAAATATACAGCCACATACTGAATGAAAAAAAATCATAAACTAAATAATCATTGGAAGAATACAAAATGCATTTTAAAAAGTCAAATAAATACATTTAAATCTAAATCTAAATTAATGCAATTCAATTTCTTAAAATGTTTTGGAGGCTTCGGCTCTAACACGTTGGTCAGTTTGTTTGGTCCTTTAAAGCACAAGCACAAGCAGTGTGTATATTAAAAATCTGACAAAAGAATAGAGTACTCCATAAGATAATAATACTTACATCAATTTTGACAAGATCCCCCACATCACTAGCTGAAATGAAGCCCCAAACCGTGACAGACCCGTCATTGTGTTTTACAGGTGACTTTAGACACTGACTGGTGTACCTCTCTCCTGACCTCCAGTGTTTATGCTTAATTTTTTATCCAAAGCATTCAAATTTGTTTTCATCAGTAAGACCTGTCTTATAGAGAGACAGATCTTTGCTAGACTTTCCTATTTCTCAAGGACATGACTCTGAGATACTGCTCATCTGCTGTAGATAGTTTTTTAGGCCTGACACTTCTTTTCTTGTCCTCTACATGTCCAGTTTGTCCCGTTTTTTTTAAGAACACTGCACACCATGTCGACATATGGCATGTTTTTGGTTAATAGCTCTTTAGGAATCAACTTGTTGTTGCAAAAAATACTATTTTCTGCCTGTCAAACTGTGTTATCCTTGACATTTTTCATAGATTCAACTAAAGAAATGGGGAAGAAATTAGTGTTTTTGTGACAGGCTGCTAGGAAAAAGGGCTTAAAGATACAATTTAAAAATGAGCTTTAAAAATAAGCTTAACTGAGTCATAGGTCAGTATTAGCAAAAAACAAAAAAACCCAAAATCCTCTGAAAATGATCAGCTATAACGAGTGGACTTTTTTTCTTTTTAATTTATTTTTCAGCTAATTACAGTGATATTTTATCTTCATTTGACAGTCACTGGAGAGGTAGGGGAACTATGGAGAGAGCAACACAGCAACATGACATCCAACATAGGTCCCTCATCTAGTAGAATAGTGCCAACAGCTTGCCAATAACAGAGATATTTAACTTGTTTTTCCATTAATGCATTATTATTCATTGGCCTCAGTACAGTTTCATGTTTTCTCGCATATAGCCGACACCAACACCTCTGCACTCTTTCAAATTAACATGGATGTGGAGAGCAGCTATAATCCAGCAGTGTCACAAAACAAGAGAAAGCAGATAGAAGGTATTTCTTTCTGTTAGTTTGATTTTTAAATGGGCGCTTAACATAACAGCGTATTTCCAGATGCTAATTTATCATCTCTTCTCAGCTTTATTTTGTTTCACCATGAGTTTGGTGGAAAAAATTTGCTGTTTGCAGACAAAAACAAGTGGAAAATAACCTCCCCGGTGTCTCTGTCTTTCTCCCTCTCTCTCTTTCTCACAAGCAGCAGTCGTGCTCTCGTGTTTGGACCACATAGTGTGCATTTTGGTGGGTGGCTAGTGATACCCTAACTGAGTTCCCCACAAACTCTTCATCCGCTGCCCACTCTGCTATCAAATACTGGCAAATATGCAGGGGAGGTATAAGGTTGCCCAGTCCTATCATCTGGGAACCAGACTGCGGATGTATATATGTGGGATTCTCTGAGGCCACATATTAGGCCTCTTGAACTTTATTGATTGGTGATGGTATATATACTCAAGTGCCTCTAGTACTGTATGACTGAAACAAATACATACTGGGTCTCTGACAACTTTAAGCTAAGGTAAGATCATTTTATTTTAGGGAATATTCACCAAGAATACAAACGTGAATAGATATAATAAGATGTTTTGTACCACCACATACAGAATCTTTTTTGTTTAAAGCGAGTGTGCAGCGTGAATTTAATCAGGTTTTGCAGCGCGGCGATACTGAGAAAGTATACTCAGTACAGTTGGTATGCAGACTAAGAAAGTCTTTATTTTTGAGGATGCTGTTGACGTGTTCATTCGCACACAAAGAACACAAAGAAAAATTAAAACTAATTGTGTGAAACAGCTTGAAGAACTTTTCAAACAACACAAATTCTATTTTCAATCATTGGACATGGATTTGATTCTGAAATAGAAAAGCTCCCATGCGGTAAGCTCACCATCTGAGCTTCAGGGCAGCTGATGGCTTAGTGGCTCGGGGTTAAATTTCCTTGTTAGCTACAAACAGACTGTTATTTGGAAGCCATTGGATCAAGCCCATATTTCCTTTCAAATACATTTACCTGTCATCTTAGATGTAAACAATGTGACTTTGAGTTTCCCCTTTCCATTAGCTCTATTGCCTCCCATGTCTCGCCGCAGTGCAATGACTCAAGTATGAAAAGTAATCAATAGGCTTCTGGTTTGGGTGAATGAGTCTTAGTGCTTGGTTTGCACAGTCTTGATCAGCCTGACAATGACAGATTATAGTGCTGTATCTGAGGGTAATTAAGATGGGTCTATCGTCACGCTGATAATTCAAGAGCATGATGCCCCAGAGGCTGGCAACACCAACCTGTCAGACAACAACTCACTTCTGAGTAAACAGCATTCGAATTTCACCTTGAGCAGCACACACTGTATGGATTCTGCAACAATGATTAGTTCTCACATTTTTATCCTTTCTAAAGACTTACTTTCATGAGGTTAAACCAAGTGTATGAGAATATATATACATGCCTAATTATATTAAACTCAGATCACTTATTTAAAGGGGGCCAGCCATCTAGTCATGCATCCATCCAAGTAGACTCTGGAGGCAACAGACAGTCTTTCAAGGCCAGCTAATAATATGTATGATATTCCACCAAGTAACCAATGTTAACCCAACCTACAACCCCAGAACAAATGTTTCTGTTTAGAGCTGCTAAATGTTTTCAGTCAAAGGATATATCTCTTCAATCAAAGGAAATCTTTTAAAAACTAATACCCAGCAGCTATAGAGACTGATTATGCACAAAGACTACAAAACAGTGGGGATACAGCTAGCCTTGCTTAGTCGAAAAATATCAAAATCTACTTACTATGTTCTGTATGTTTCACTTTTTCGCTGGCTAATTTCTTGAATACTTTACTCAAATCAAATGTAACATCACCAGTTTGTCTTTTATGGTGGCTTAAGCACCAAACTATTTTTTTGTGGGTGACAGTAACTCATTGGAGTCTAAAAATGTCGCCTAACTCTCGTCAGTCCAGTGTTGATTTTTGGTCTGGATTACACAAACACCCTGCGATATGTTAATCAGTGAACTTTAAAGGTGCTGGCGTGTTGTGTTTTTCTAGTCCTTATGCAAAGCTAAGGCTTCATATACATAAATAAGGCTAACAAATATTACAAATATTTATCACTGTCACCAAGTGCAACACAGCAACAATGTTCAATCAGCAAACAGACCATTAAAATCAAGTCAGCCACACATCGTCAACATCTAATGTATATGACGGGTATATGTTAGATGTTTTTATCAGTTAAATGAATAAACGATTAAAAAAAATACTGCCAAATATTCTGATCATCCACTTTATGAAGAAGGTCCCATTTTCTGGTTCATGCTTTTCAAAATTGATGATTTTCTGCTTTCTTCTGCTTTGTAACATTTTATAGAATAACTAAACCATTTTCAAAGACAGTTGGAAAAGCTGCATTAAATTAAAAAAGAAATGCGAGGCATAATTTTGGACTATATGTTCTCAGAATAAATCATTTTTTGTGGTCTTTTAGTCTGATATTAATCTCAGTTATTAATCTCTGTCTCTCCTCCACAGCATGTCTTTATTCTGTTTTCCTTCTCTCACCCCAACCGGTCGCAGCAGATGGCCGCCCCTCCCTGAGCCTGGTTCTGCCGGAGGTTTCTTCCTGTTAAAAGGGAGTTTTTCCTTCCCACTGTCGCCAAAGTGCTTGCTCATAGGGGGTCATATGATTGTTGGGTTTTCTCTGTATCTATTATTGCACGATCTAATGTACAAATATTAAGCGCCTTGAGGCGACTACTGTTGTGATTTGGCGCTATATAAATAAAATTGAATTGAATTGAATTTCTTTAATACATGTTTGTTCTTTCCAGATGACATCACTGAGTAAATAAAATTAGGAAAACTTTAAGGTGCAATGGTTGCAGTGTTAAAAAGAGGCCTAAAAAAAACCTGAAGTACCGAGGTATTCTGATGTTGTCCCTTTAGCTATTCTGAAGTCTTGCTATATCCTGCTGTGTAAGGGAACAACATTTCATCGAGCTTACATAAATTCATTTGCAGCATGCCAACAAGAAAAGTAGTGACTGATTCCACAGGATGGTGCAAGGCAAGAGCCGTCCTTGTCCTAATATGTTACTGGATATGCATGAGCTGTGAATCTTTGATTTTTCCAATTTTACTATATTCTCAGAATAAAGTATGATAGCTGCAACAATTGCCTTTCTATTAGAAGAATAGGATTTATTGATTAGTGAAATGTTTGCATTCTGCCGACACTAAGGAATAGTTGTATTTTTGATTTTGTAAAGCAGCGCTGCATTACTCCCACTTGTATGCTGCTGTTTACACTGGACTCTGAGCACACACTGGTTATTTTATCAGCTCAGATCCACCCAAACAAGCCACGAGAGGAGAAAGAAAGGAGCTGCTCCATTCCTGATGTCTGAAATGCAACTAAGCTCTGCCAGAGAAAGAGAAATTCCTGCCTTCAGACTTCTAAATAGCCTGCCATCAAGCCACAGTGGACAAAGTGGATAAAACTGGTCCAAGGAGGGGGGCGTGGGTAATATTTCCAAATGTGGAAATGTACTGATAAACTGACTCTGGGTCATTTTTCTTAGCAGATCAAACAGAATCTCCTCTTTTATAAGTTAAATACTGCAGCTACCAATTGGAACCTTTTTCATTCCTATTCCAGCAGTGGATTAGAGGGAACTCGATAACTGAATTTATTGATTAGGGATGCAGTCTACTCTAAGAGAAAAAGTCCTTCTCCTCCACATTGATCAACTGTTATTTAGTCCTAATGTCGTGAGTTATCATCTGTGTCATCCACTCTCGAGGGTCTCTCTTTGTTCAGTCCTTTTTGCCATGACTAATCTAAAGACAACGCAATTTCTTAAAATATTATTTAAATAATTTGGGTTGCCCATAAGAAAAAGCATTATAGCAGTAAGTAATAGATATTCATGAACTGAACAATCATCAATAGAAAATCCTTGCCTATTTTCAGTTGCGATTGTGATCCCCCTTTCGCTCAAGCAGTGCAATTTTTGATGCTTTAACACTGAAATGAAATACATCATCTAATATTTTGTGAGAATCACAGATATTGAATATGACACATGGATGAGTGGACAAATTTTGCAGAATGCCCCTTTGGGTCCATTTGATCCGTGCAATTTCCAATAATGTGAAATGTCTCCCCAAAATCTGTCAAAATCCAGCAAGAGGACAAATACAGGAGGGCCCAGCTTAGCTTGGTGGGTGCAAAATATAAAATGCCATGATGGCCAATGTTACAGACTTGTAATTTTTATAATGCTGCGCTACCCTCAACCATACTGAGTTAACCTCAGTATGGTTGAGGGTTGGTTGAGTAATATTGGCGAGTTTCAGCTCATTATTGAGCTGTCCAGCCCACAAAGTGACTGTTTTGGTTGACTGTCTCCGCTCTCAAAAAATTCCACATTCAACATCAAAATGCAGACAGACACAGTCAGAGACTGCATGATGAACATATTTGAGCATTTAGCAGCTAAAGAGTCAAGCAACCAACAATGCAGCTATAAGAGAGGAACAACTGAGCTACAATAATCAGGTTGTTTCAAAACTGCTGAACTTACAATATTATGACATAAAAAAAAATCATGAAGAAAAATAAAAAAACTAAATGGTGACACAATCCAATATCTTTTATCATGTTTTAGATTTTTCGTAGAATGTCTCTCATTTTCATGGCTATATACAGTAATAGGCTTTCTCAGTATTTATTAATTTGAGCATTTACAATTTATTTCATGTGGTCTTCCTATTCATTTGATATTGAACATCTCTGCATCACAGACAGCCAGAAAATGTGAATTTACATAAAGTTACTGCCAAATCTCCAAATATATATTCAACAAAGAGCGGCGTGCAGTTGCAACCGTACAACAACAAACAACCCCTCCTTGGCTACACAAAGCCATGTGCAGTAGATGTTTAGCTATAACACTGTGGAATCGCTGTAATTGAATAATCATCTCATTCAACATTTGAACGTGAGAAGGATATGTGAGACAGTACAACAGCAACCAGTTAATGTCAAGTAGCGATCACAGTAGACGCTAGCATTGCCACAGTTTTAGAATGAATCATATTGCACTGTGGTAAATTGAAGGAATGTTTAAAGGTGTCAAAGTGAATCTATTACACCGTTACTGGCATCTGCGAAGTTGTATTTGGCAAAATGAATGGTCATACTGACACCAACCCAAACCTGACTTTAGGAAGTATATATCATGTTTTGTTGAGGTTTTTTTCGTTGTTTGTTTATTTGTTTCTTTTTTATTACTTTAACTTTTTTTATTAATACAGTATGGTTATGGAGGGCATCTACCCACTGGAGTTCGTCATTTCCAAAGTGCTGTGCTTTGGCTGCTCCACGGCCTTAATGGTGGCTTGTAATTGCTCCATCACCCACACTAATGTGCACTCTATGCCCCTTTCAAAACAAAATCTTTGCATTTACTTTTTTTTTTGTCATTGTGGTCCTGATTGTCAGCATCTAAGCATCACAGCCAATAGAGTGAGGTCTCCCAGATCCAGGGAACAGAGAGAACAATGTCATATTCATAAGCAGAGACATCAGCACTCCTGCTCATTACCACAGCACTGTGAATGGAGGCTTCTGTCCCCACAATCATGAAAGAACCTGTCATCTGTCTGTTTCTCCTAATTGACTGTTTACTACATTTCAACACAGACAGACAGACATATTTTTGATCGGCCTCAGTTTGTCATTCAGTTGTACATAAATTCCTTACATAGAAGAGCCACAGTTTTTTTTTCTTTTTTTTTGGTGGAAGGCTGGGGGGGGATGTTGGTAATAATAACTATACAACTCAGTGTGATGTATGTCTCCAGTAGTACCTCCTGTGCCCTTGAAAAAACAACCTGATAGAGCATTTACTTAAAGGTCCTGCTATAAAGTGTATGGACAAAAACCCTCATGCCCAGCACCCAGGGAGATACTTTTAAAGAGATGTTGGAGTCTTTCAGAAATTGAAAGAAATATAAAGTCAAGGATAGAAAGAGATTTTCAATTTTTCCCAACACGGACCTCCATAACCACCTTCTTTCTCTGTGTATATTGGCTGGCTTACAACAACACCTGACATGAAATGACAAGTGTTGACGTGAAATCTGCCCATTTGCCTTGAGCTACAAGGACCCTCCGCACGTAGATTCATTTTATAAGCTCAAAGAGAGTCTGAAGTTTGATTGTGAGTGCACATTCACACACTCTGCCTTGCAGAGACTAGATAGAGATGGCTTTAACTGCATTTGATTTACAGATGAGCCTGTGCAATCTTTGCATTTTCACACAGAATATACAGTAGGAAGATGCAGCCTGGAAGTGTGATGTCCTCAGTGAAGTAATAAAACTCCAGTCTATATGACTTTCATTGTTGCAGCTCCTACAAGTGGCTAAATTTCTTACATGCATCACCTGCCATTTTTCTGCCAGCCCCTTGCTTTCCAACAGTAAGATTAGCTGCCACCGCATAAAGTACTGCCATGCATTATCCAGCAATTAGAGTGAGGCTTATTAAGCAGAGTTTAATGTAAATTTAATGAGCAATAAATTCAATTTCTTTAAATAGAAGAGAATATTATTGTTACAAATGATGTACTATGGTGATCTCACCGTACAGGCCATGAAATACTTTGCAAGCGGGCACATATCAATGGGCCATTAAGTGCCGTATTACATTTATCCCGAAACACTGTACAGTACTGTAAGTGCTATTTTATAGAGATAGTCAAAAGAAGGCCACTTCAGTTTGCTACACAAATGGCACTAATGAACTGAGAGCTCAAACAGTTACTCAATTAATCGATTTGTGGATTCGCACAAAATTAATCTGCATCTACTTTGGTAATAAAGTAATTGTTTGAGGCGATTTCTGAGCACAAACGCCGAGCGTCACTGGGGAATTTGAGGCTTTTCTTTGTCTTGTGTGAAACTAAACTGCACATCTTCAAGCCTTAGACTTTTAGTCAGCCAAACAATGCAGGTTGATCGGGTTGCCTTGGGCTTTGGAAGGCTCATGGACTATTGATTTAGATACTTAGACAGTCAGTCAGTTAGCACCTAAGTACAATTTTTAGCTTTTTAATAAGCCAGTTATTTGATATTTGTAGTTACTTCACAGAATTATTTGCTACATACAAAACCCTAAAAGGAAATAATGAGCTGCATTTATATACTACATATATATTCAAAAAGGTAAATATATATATGAATAACATTTTACTGTTGTCTAACTGCAACGGTAAAATGTTAAAAATTAGTAAAATACAGGGAACTATTACACTGTATGGGGGAAAAATAAATTAAAAGAGGATATTTTTATACATTTTTTGATACTTGATCCTGTAGGGCTTAAAAAAAATATGCAAAGTAGAATATGAATGCACTTCTTCTAGGCCCCAGCTTGCACCACTGGCACAGACTAGCGGAAAAAAACGTGGGGAGCTCAACATTCGCATGATGACTGAAGAAATAAAACACTGCCACCCTCCAGAATGCAAAGAGACAAACAGAAATTGAGGGAAACGCAGCACACCGCGAGCAGATTTCAGTAGGATCTGTTTCAAAAGCCAAACCCCACCACAAGGAGCCAGAGAAGAACGTCTTCAATCACTCACCGGGTCACATGCCAGCTGGCAACCGAGAGTACCGTAACAACTGTATGTTTCCCTTTGTTTCTCCCAGACCCCTTCCTTCAGCAGCGCGTTGAGGCTTCATGACAGCTCGTATTGATCCACTTCACCATCACTCAGTCCTGACGAATGACTTTAAACTGGCAATAAGTGGGATTATGCAACCTTCTGAAATTCAACCATCTGATCCGCTACAACAGGCCGAGCCCCAGGAGACGCAGGCAGAGAAATACTGCTAAACAGATACTTTGGTGAAATGCAAAGTCTGGGCATTTCATAACAGGATGCTCAGCAGCTCTTTAGCATTATCAATGCCTCCCTTTTCACCTTTTCGCTATGCACATTTTGTGGTAGGAAACATCAAGTTAGTGAAACTATTCTTGTCTCACTAGTTCGAATCCCCTCATTCTGGATCATTTACAAAGAAAAACTGAAAGCTGTAAAAAGCAGAGTTTCCCCACTGCACACACAGAGAGTTTGGGCCTTTTTTCTTTTGCGCCCAGCACTCACACATGGACAACCAGAGAGCTGAACAACCTAGGGTCACATCCAACCCTTTTTCGCTTGGGGATTTTTACCTGAAAGAAGAGGTCACACAAGTTTCCTGTAATGCTGCAGCTCTCAGCGTACCGAGCTTGAGGTTGTTTCACATTCACGATGCATTATTTTATCCAGCTGAGAGGTTAATTAAATTAATGTGACAAGGAGACGCCAGACAATGCTGTAAATGTCATTTACCCGCTATTCAACACAGACTATAATAAATTCAACAACTGTGAAATGAAAGCCTCAAAAGCAGTGAACTGAAAAAAAACCACAATGTCTAAAACTTCCTTTGACTAGTAACCTCATTTTGGGAACACTCTTTACCACTCAGGCAAGCACAGGCATGCCTTGCTTAGTTTCTGCAGACCTGTTGATGTGTGCTGCAGATGCCACTGTTGTACAGTATGCTGGCAATTTCTAAAAAAAAAAGAAAAAAAAAAAAAAGAAAAAAAAAAAAAAAAAAAAAAAAAAAAAAAAAAAAAAAAAAAAAAAAAGAAAATAAAAAAAAAAAAGAAATACACAGTCAGTGCTAAAAAAAAAATTCATCAGTGGAAAAATTAAACATACATTAAGCTGCCAAGCGGCCGTAGTTGGTTCCAGTGCATAAATATTGGGCTTTGCTATTTTAATCCATAGTTAACGATTAATGAGGGGTTACTGAAGTGCAAGCTTCTTTTTTTTTTTTTGGTGTTACCGTCTTTACAGATGTGGCAAGAGACAGAAGACATGCTGCTGTTTGCATGTATTTAATAATGATCTCTGCACAAGAGCTGAAGCTTGTGTGCAGCCTGTTGCTCTTACAGTATAATACTCATAATAAAAGTACACTAACGGTAGTTAGCAGCCCAGTGCTTTTCTCTTGATTTCTTTAGTCAGGGTAAATTCATTCACCTGCACAGATTAGCTAAACGAACTTTACAAAACAAGTTTCCCCGACAGCCGAGTGCTTATCTTAGCTAGTTAGGTCCCGGGACCTAGCTACGGACGTTAGTTACGGATTAGCTTACAAACACATTTAACTTACCGAAAAAGGGCAGCGGGGCCTCGGGTCCTTCTGACGTGTTGTCCAGTTTACTGAAGAACACCTCAGGGTGTCAGTTTGAAACAGCTGGTCGTGGTTTTGTAACGTAAACGCTGGACCTCCTCTCAGCGTCCCCGCGCTGCCATTCCCGAACAGAGTTTCTCCGTGACTGCAGCTGCCAGTCAAAGTTGTTACGATGACATTGCACCCCAGTTTAACAGCATTATCGTAGTAATTAGAATCAAACTTATGAGAAGGGAGACCCCTTGAAAATAAATCAGCGTGATGAGAACTGATAATGAAAGAAAGCATGTTTGAAGAGAAAAAAAAACTGAGGAGAATTTTTTTTATTTTAGTCTGACCCCAGTCCCATCCACTAACATAGAGGAGGCGGGGTTTATGACCTATACTGCAGCCAGACACCAGGGGGTGATAGAGACGTTTTGGCTTCATTTTTGGGGAGCTATGAGGTCGTCCATATTTTCTATAGTCATTGGGTGAGACATTGGTCTCACCTGTAGAAAAATAAAGTTCTCCTCAGATAATTTTTTTCCAAAGATGCTTTCTTTCATTATAAGCAAAGGTTAAAGTACCATATGTGCTGTCAGTGAAAGCTGCAGCCGTTTTATTGATAAAGACAAAAAGTCAAATGGATTAATCACCCATGTAACTGTGTCACTATATAACAGCATTAACAGTACCTCAGTTTAGTGTTTCAGAAAGCTGCTGATCTCAGACATGCAGAGCTTCTGTTTTAAACACTGCATGCACTCAGCTGCATGAAGAGCACATGAGATTTTCTGACACAATTAAATAAAACCTGATGAAGGTCAAAGGTTGTCACTTGTATGTTGAACTAAAAACTTGTGATGTGGAATTCTTTCACTGCTTTTTGCCAATAGTGTGTTATTTACTATAAGGTAATTCAGAGTCATTCAGTCACTCTCTCAGTGGGTACACAGAACAGCTATGATGAAAGAATGTGAAGAAGTTTCTCCAAACCTCTGGACCCAGGAACCCCAGCTTGGTCCTGATGGTCTCCCTCACTAGTTTCCCCCAGGGTGGATGTAGCTGTTGATAATAATGTGGACTCTATTATTAAATGAGAAGAACAAATTACACTTCTATGACACCTTCTGCTGCTGTTTTTATTCAAAGTTTCCATGGTACCAGGCTGTAGAGTACTCTGTGAGTGTAATGGATCTAAAACTGTTTAAATCTTCAGTCTTATATCATCCTCTGTCTTATGTTAAAATCTCAAAGGACAACATTACATTTTTGATATTAACAGTAACTCTGGGCCTCTGTGGAGTGTGCAGGTGATATCATCTCTGTCTAAAAATGGATAACAAAAACTAA
>VVHJ01006119.1:1250-18384 GCA_015107715.1 Tylochromis polylepis
TGTGTGTGTGTGTGTGTGTGTGTGTGTGTGTGTGTGTGTGTGTGTGTGTGTGTGTGTGTTAGGCTGGATGACATAACACTCAAACCACTGAGAACACACGAGACGAGTGTTACACTCAGCAGCCTGTAACCAACGTTCTCTGAACGAAGTGCTATCTTTTTATGTTGCTGTTTACACACTTCAACCATCTTTAAGAATCCTTCACTGCTTAATATCAGGTCTTTAAGGAGGAAAATTACAGTTACATCTGCTTTTATATCACCCCTCTGCACAAAAAACGCCTCCCCTGAGCTCATTTTCACATCATCTTCACGCACACTGAATTCACACCTGCAAAAACATCAATAATTCACATGCAAAAATACACTTCATCAGTATAATACCTCCACTTACACTTACAGGACCCTCAATGAATTAAAGGCTGCTGTTTTGCGTGTGTGTGCATGCTTTCAGGGTCAAGAGGTCAGGGGTCTACTATCTGGAAGATTTACAACAAAGCCTGGGGATGATGTTAGACTACAGTATAAGCAGGACACAAGAGAAGAAGAAAGATAGAGGGATGAAGATGGAAGAGTGCAGGAAGCATTGAGAGTAGAGCTGGAGAAAAGCTACAGTGTTATTGTAGGGCTCTGTGCCGGAGAGTGAAAGACTCTTTTCTTTCTGATATCAGAGGGAGAAATCTCACACTCACTGAAACACATAGCCTTTTGTGACCGTCAGTTTCACTGCTGCCTCTGCTTTCACTATATTAGCATAATAAAATCCCTCCAGAAACTCAGAAAACCCTCAAATGACACGAACAATTAAATAATGTAAATATCTCCCTTCGCGTTTATGATGCTCGCAGCAGCCTGTCATGTCTTCCCGTCTCTCCCTCCCCCAGTACACCTCAATCCTTGCAGTCAGCATCCTTTATGTACCAAGGTCACCCTGACACACAGGCGCGCAGAAGTATGCACGCACACACACTCCACATCTCCCAGAAATACGCCGTACCTTTGTGCGCGCACACATTTCTGCCTTGTGCCAGCACATAATAATACTCTACAAACAAATTTCTCTCCTCACTCCCACAAAGAGACGCACACACAGGCCGAGCCATAAACTGGATCTGCATATGGAAATACCCTGCAGGCCGAGCACACATGAGAGCATGTGCATTCACAGGTGCTGCACAAGTGGCTGCAGTAAATGACCATTAGCCTTAACCATAATTTGTTCCTGTGGTAATTTCACCATTAAAGTGAATCTCTTATGCACATTTATAGTTCAATATATTTTACTCTTGGACTCCATTAGAGCCGCTTTGCAATGTAAGCCTTATTTATTTGGTGCAGGGCCTCGGCGAAGGCTCATCCTCCATCTGAAAACAGACACTCCCAGGCTTTAAACTAGAAATATTTCTAATGGCCAGCAGAGGGCGGTTAAAAAAAAAAATTATCAAAGCCTATGGGAAGACTCCCTTGCACTGTAATGTCTGTAAACACTTTCCTGATGGCTTTAAGGGCTCAACTGCTGGTTTCAGGTCATAGTGAATAAACTATGAAGTTATTTTGTAAGTTACAGGCATTCTAAATATCAGAAACGAGGATTATTTAGAATATGTTCATTGGGACGCCACTTGCAAAGATGTCACAACAGGATTTCGCTACACAGTGAGTCGTGTCATTGGCTAAATCCGTCTTTTGTAGCGTTTTTCCTCCTGAACGCTCCGATTGGCTGCCCCTCACAAACAGAGGGTTTGAGCAGCAGAGCGTCTGTGTTAACAGACAGAGCCGAGTGCCTCAGCTGACCATATAAAGATATCTGCATGCCATGACATCATACAGCGCCTAGGAGTGGGGAAAATCTCAGAAGCGGAACATTGACAGCAGTTTAAGCTTTTGCCTCACAAGGTATACTTACACATATTTTTTTTTTTAAAAAGTAAAAATCATAATAGGCTCCCTTAAAAAGCAGAACTTACTCTGACAAAAATAAAAGGACATTTGTTTCACATGTGGCCACCGTAAAGCTTCATTTTATGATAGCTGGTTTATGGTAGCAATAGCAGAGACTAAGATAGTGTTTTGGCAATATTTAACGCAGCGATGTGCAGCATACCAGCTGTTTGAGAGCCAATGCCAAGTGCAGGAGGAAACATGGAGGGCAGAGGGGAGGATGAGCAGCAGGGAGCAGGATGAGGAAAACGACGGTCACATCACAGTGATGAATCCTCTAACCTTGGACTTTCATGTCCACATTTCATGGTGACAAAAATTACAACTGCCCATCTCCCCTTCCTCCTCCTCCTCCTCCTCCTCCTCTCTGGCTCCTTTTAGTCCTTCTGAATCCAAATCCCATGTGCCAGAATGAACTCAATTACCTCTGCATCTATACCAGCTTCTACTTGTGCAAGCATCCTCTGTCAAACAGTGCTAAACTCTTACATTTTTCTGCATTGTTCGTAACAGAGAAACCAAAATGTGATTATTTTGTGTTGAGAATTAGGTAAATAAAAGATAAAAACATTGAAAATATCATTCCTTATGAGCCCAATCCCTCTGTTATCATCGTGAAAAGATAACAGTGAAGAGAAACAGTGACGGTTCTGAAAGAGCTGCTGTAAACCATTTCTTTTATATGTGAATAAAACAGATATTTTGAGAGTCCAGTCACTGCACAGCTGCACGTTTTGTGACCATGAAAACATCACAACTGACTGTCAGCCTCCCACACTGTTCCCTGGCAGCTGCGTGACCTCTGACAACTCTACTGGCGACATGCCGCAGAAACTCTTCCCGTCTGGAAACCGAGCCGGCAGCCGCAGTCGTGACGTTTCAGACAAAAATACCACGAGGACTCAGACCCAGGGCTGCATGCACACAGGACAAGGTGGATACAGATGAGAGGAAGAAAACACTTGTGCATGTTTTGATGAAATATATTTCCACCAGCAGTGTGCTCTGTAGAGGCACCTGGCTGTCTCGTGCCACTAAAACCACGCAGTAAAATTGTTCCTGGGATCCTGAAGCAGCGAGAGTGATGAAGCTGTAATTCTGTTTGATTTGCAATGAGCAAAGTTGCAGAGCAAACAGGCAAAGTTGGAGCAATGTTGAAATAGAGCCAAACTTCGAGATGACCTCAGAGGGACGCTGCTCCCCTCTACAGTATTGAACCCTGCAGTTAGGGGGCAGGCTGGGACCAGTTACAGAGCAACACAGCTCCACTCGTCCCCAGTGTTTGAGCATTTATTCTCTAACAGCTTGTTCAGCTGAAAACAAAGTTTAGCCACATACCTAAAAAAAACAGGGAACTTTTGTTCTACCTGAAGAAGAACTAAAGACTCAGAATTTAGAGAATTACAAACCAAAGCCCTTTTTTAATGTTCAGTAGGAGATGCTCTGCAAACACGAGACTTGGCATCACTGGGTCAAAGAGGCAGGCACAATCAACCTTAGACTATTCAGGCAGAGCTAATCACACAGCAGTGCGCTGGATATGATGATGTTCGCTAGAGTTGATGAGGCTTCATAGACAGACCAGTTAACTGAATCATACATTGTTATTATCTGACGGTCTTGTGGTGACTCTTCAGTTCATCTGCTGTCTGAAACAAGCCATTTTAACTCGTCTCCCTTTAAGCCAGCTTTCTTCTGATTGGCTGCCCCTCAAAGACGGAGTGCTTAAACAGCAGACCTGTGCTCACATCCAGGGCTGTATTCATGAGATGCCATTATTAATGATAATGATGATAACGTGTTCAGAGCAGTCTGAAATCTGAGCTTTTGACTGCGCACGCCGACCTAAATATTTGAAACTTTAACCATACTTAACATGAGCATCACCCACTGTAACCATACATATATGACCGAAAATAAAGAAAAGCTCAACAGGTGCCCTTTAGCTACAGCACGATTTCCATCAGGTTAGAAACACTAGTAAGTTGCTTTGCGGTCCTCTTTAAAAACTAGAGAACTTTGTTTCACTTCCACCTTCATGTCTATATAAAAATAACAAAATTACAAAAACCTTTTTATTCAGGTATGCATTTCTATGTTGCACATGTGGTATTAGTGTTACGTCAAAGTAGGAGTGCCCTGGGTTCAAACCCTTCTGAAGCTTTTGTGTGGAACAAAAGGTTCAGAAGCATTAATTTAGCATTAATGCTAGATTATGTCTATTTAAAGAAGCATTAAAGAAAAATAATGGCCGACATTTACAGGAAGTACATGCTTCTTTGTGGGTATTCAACCTGGAGCTACTAAAGCCTTTATCTAACATCATTCTTTCCAGGTTGGAAGAGTTACAGGTATCTTGATTGTTTTATTTATTTACACATCAGACAACATGTAAAACTGCACTTTTTATTAGTTAGTTCATCTCATAATCTGTAAATAATATACTGATATTTATTTCACAAGCATGGAGGTAACACATTTTTACTGATTAGTAATTTACTCTTACGTCCAAGCTTGACAGTGAGCACTGTGTCCACTGTGCTGCCTATACAGACGTCTCTTAGTCTGAGATGAACACATCAAACTCTCCCAGTGCTTGTAAAGTAAGTTTCGTTTTGACAGGAGAACTAAGCGGATCGCTGCACCCATTCCAAAGAGGACGGGAACAGAGCCAGGAGTCATCAGACAGACAGAGAGAGAGAGAGAGACGCAGACAGCGATACCTCGAGATGCCATTAAGAGATTAAAGGACAGGAGAGGGGTAAAGGATAAAGCAGGAGGGGGGACAGGACGAGGGCGGCCCCCCAGATAAACCAACAAGGATGGATTAACAGCAGGACGCACACAAGTGCGCACAAAACACAGGGTCGGCAGAGGAAAACGAGCGATGACAGGCGGGAAGCTGACCCACCTGGAAACCGGCACGAGGTAAAAAAACTCAAGCTTCCCAGCTAGAAGCTTCAGCTGGTGGAATCATGCGGAAGCTTCCTTCCTCTGATAAAGGCTTTCATCTGTGTTGGTAAAACACAGGCTGCTATTAGAACATTTCCCAAAAAGCTTACTGTGTTTCAGGAAGTGACCTGGGGTTTTCTGAGAAGACATGAGGCCATGGCAAAGATATGAGAAAAATGAGGAAAAACTCTTCAGGCGACCGTGTTTAAACACCAAAGAAGTCAAACTGGGTCATTAGCCCTGCAGTCCTGCTGCTGAGTCTGAATAAATGTCAGGAGAGCATACAACTCTTTTTCTGGAATTCCTGCAAAGCAAAATTAAATTATGTGGCTGAGAAAACAGGAAACGTTTCTGGGCCTGCACACGCAGAAACACACACACACACACACACACACACACACACACACACACACACAAACGTTTTTGTTTTTAGCAAACAAAGCCCAATTACCCCTGTCCTCTTTCTCACCCTGCATATAAAAGAACAAGGATGTGAGCATTAGCATCTGTGCTCTACTCCCTTTGAGCCACGCTGACACACATAGCGTCTCATTTTTAGCATATAACTAATATCAATAGGATGCATAGCTTATAGCAAGAAGCTACATCAACACAACATTCAGATGCAACTATTAACAAGCAGTTGACTGAGCTACAAGTGGCACAAAGAGCGAGAGAAGATTAAAATCAACTGAGTTTTCCTGCCAATAAGAAATTCAGTGAGCCTGAAGAAAGTCCCTCTGGCTATCAGAAGCACATCTAAAGGTCCTCAGGCCACAGTGATAACTAGTACTGATGAATCTGACTTTCCCCTTCCTGCTGTTACAATGGGTAACCTATGCATCTACAGTAGCTTTAGGCAGCTTGAAGCACATGTGAGAGGAAAAGGAAAACATGCTTATCTTCTTTCTTGGTAGTAGCAGATGACGCAATCAACACTGCTCTTACAGCTAAAAGGAAGCTTCAGCCAGGAAACAGCTGGCTCAGTTTAGCATAAAAATCGTGTTGTCAGAGTCTGAAATAAACTTCAATACATATACTTGTTTGCCTCACAGCAAGAAGGTCCTGCGTTCAATTCCACCATCAGGCCAGGGTCTTTCTGTGTGGAGTCTGCATGTTCTCCTCCTGTTTGCGTGGGTTCTCTCCGGGTACTCCGGCTTCCTCCCAGTCCAAAGACATGCAGTTAGTGGGGATAGGTTAATTGGATACTCTAAATTACCCATAGGTGTGATTGTAAGTGCGGATGGTTGTCTGTGTCTGTGTGTTAGCCTTGCGACAGACTGGCGACCTGTACCCTGCCTCTCGCCCTAAGACAGCTGGGATAGGCTCCAGCCCCCCCATGACCCTGAAAAGCATAAGCGGTAGAGAATGGATGGATGGACATATACTTGTTATTTTAAAAGTATTTACACAGATATTTAAAACCCAAAGCTTTAACTTGACTTGTAACTGTCTGCTTCACAGACACCATTTCATTTCATTTACCTACATTCAACAACTGAAAAAAAAAAAAACTGACCTGTTTTAATGGAGATCTCCCATTTCAAATGGTAGATGAAATAAAAAAGAAAAATCAGAATTAAAATCAGAGGAAATTTTTTTTTTTTTTAAACACTGGTATCGAGCCAAGATTAGCAGTTATTCTCACAGTGCCACACACATTATACCAATCAGACCTCTGGCACAGAAAGGCGTCCGGTGTAAAACTGCCAAACCAAAAAAGGCGGAGCTAACCACTGAATGTAGCCACAGTAACTATATAAATATTCAAAAATCATGACAATCTGTATTATATTTATGCTGAAGCTAACCGTCTCCTGACTGTAGTACATGCATACTGAGACATACTAATCATCTTAACTTTGGCAAAGACACAGTAGATTCTTTAAAATGTCAAACTATGCAAGGTCACTTGTAGTAGGTTAAGTCCCTCAGAATAGAATACACATGTTCAGTAACACACATTTCAATTTGTTATACGATCGATGGATTGCAATAAAGCTTGACTGATGAGTAAATATGCAGAAAAAACACACTGAGCCCGGGTGGAAGCAGGAAGCCTGCGTGACCTAGTACGTGACCCGACTCTGACGCTGCCTCATTCTCACCCTTCAGCCTCAAGAGAGCCATGAAAACAGTGATGTTGACCTCTGGATCACTAAATGCTTGGTCAAAGCCCTCCACAGATTAGAGGCCAGGGATCATGTGCTGTCATGAGTGCAAGCAAATCACCCAGCTAATCTTATCACACAGTTTGCAGGTAAACATTTCAAACCATCACTCTGACGTGGCTGCTTAAATATGGTTCTTCCCAGCTACACCAGAAAAACAGAGCTGTCAGCCCTGTATGGATAGATGGTGGGAACGGAGGGAGGGGGCGGGGGCATGAAGAGCAATAGATTTATGACCTTGTAAGAAAAGAGAAGCTTCATTTCTCATTTGGATTTGGGGCCTTGGTTAATCACAGGTTAATGAGCAGGAGAGGGAAGGGCGTAAGAAAACAGAGAAACAAAAAGAATAGGAGCTGAATGAGCAGGAGGAATAAAAACTGTATTTAAATGGAGATAGTGAATGCTGCGTACTCCAATCTAAAGGAATAGGGCGGAAGGGTTATGCAGAAGAGCATGGGCTGACGAGGACGAGATAAGGAAAGATAAAAGATCAAAGTCCAGGAGGAACAAACACGAGATAAATGGGAAAGTGAAGACAGATGAAAGTGAAATCAAAGGGAAAAAAAAAAACAACAGCAGATGACTCACAGTTGAATCATTTCCAGGAGCTGAAATCTCTTTCCTTACTGTTATGTTATTAGATTTTCATTTGTAACTGGACATAAAAGCATATAGAGTGCTAGCAGCCCAGCGAGGCATTATTAATGCTAAAGAGCTTTAAGCCAAATGCCCACAATGTTAAAGCTATTAATTTTTATCATGTACTCTGTTTATCATTTACTGTGCTGTGGAGCTGAGGCTGATGGGAAAGTCAATGTCAAGCTGTCCACTTATTCACATCCACATCACTCATCTTACACTATGCAGTCAGTTTTTCCATTTCGCACTGCTGCACGACGAAAAAGTGCAAAACATCAACTGGTACAAAGTTGTTCTATTAATCTTTTAATTTCAAAAAAATAAGCTCAGTGCGAAACTTCAACAGTGCCAGGAAACAGACCTGTGTCTGAAAACCCCCTAAATAGGGACACACTGAAAATATGACCTGATGGAGTCATTACAACACACGCTCTTGGAACCATGGACGCCTAACACCCCTTTCATACCAGGACAATACCAGTGCATGATCAATAACCTTTTCCAACAGATTTCTGATCCCAGAAAGACCAACTTCCATGGCTATGGGAGGGGCTAAGCACAAAATTCACCAATAATTGGGAGCCTACAGGATCCATCTGCCCCAGTTTTCTTCCCATGGATGTAACCTCAACTTCTGATAACAGCACTATGTAATAACTGTAATAACTGGTTCTAAACATGAAAAAAAAGCTTGTTCTCAGAAGGCACTGACACATAACTGGTTCCGTACCAGTACCAGCACTGCTTTGGTGTAATAAACACATTTTGAGTCAAGTGGACCAAGTGACAAAGCCACAGACTGCCAACACGGCTTAAAATGCTAACTTTACCTCTGACAGGTTCCATGATTCCTCCTTTCTATCAACAAGCACCAGACCGATGCTACGTTAGCTCCTCCTTTCTCCAAACAGGTACAGAGCCAAGAAAGAACGAGAGACCGTAAAGCAGGAGCAGGGGCAGGTGTGTTTGTGAGAGCCAAGGGGAAAGAGCGAGACATCTATGAAAGAGCCGTGAGAGAGATGAAGCTGAAGAAGACAAATACTTGGATGATGAGGTCAGGGTTATGATGGGAAAAGACGAGGCCGAGCGAGGAAGAGAAAAGGTGAGGCGATGAAAGGGCCAGGGGCAAAGAATGTGAAGAGTGTACACAAATACAGGGGACCCCTACCACATAACCACGGTAACCGGGCCTTTAACCCCAGCTGTTCCCATCACCATGGACACCTCTCAATTAGGACCCTTCCTCCACCCTATCCCATCCTCTGGCCTTTCATTCAGGCACTTGACCCGACCTCCTGAACTAGCTGTAATTATCAGGCTGTCAAAGGCGTCTGCGGCGTCCACGCCACTAGGACGTCAACGTTTACGCCCAGTCTGGTGAAGTCTCTTTAAAAATGTTTCTTTTTTCCCCCAATTAGTTATTTAATCCGATATTTTAGGATGAAACATGATCAAGGCACAGACTCAGGAGTCACCTTCAACTTCTAATATACTTCTATTTAACATAAAGCAGGATAAAATACTTCTCTGAGCAAAAAATTACACATATAAAAATGATGACCACGGCCTCCTTATTGTTCAAAATATAATAAAGAAGAAGAGACTGACTAATTGTACGACCTTCCACTAAAAGCTGCATTTTTATCAGCTGGTGCTCGTTTAGTTCAGTCTGACTTCCTAATGGTTTTGGTAGTAAACCTGTCTTGAATGCAGCTTGTTGAATGAATCAAGTAGCCTGGAAAGCTAAACAAAAATCCCCCTCACTCACTTACGGAAGACTTTCATGGCTCTGATTTCATGTGTGTTGCACACAGGCAGGTGTGTGTGCACACTGAATTCAGGCTGTGTCACTGTAGCATTCGCCGAGATAGTTAGGCTTACGAGTGTGAGCGTAATCAAGAGACAGTGGATTATTGTATTTACGTGCGTGAGCGTTAATCTCATTGACGTAAAGCCAAAGACCACCTAGTCTAGGGGAGGAGCGCTCGCACACAAGAGGCAGACAGAAGCTCTTTTCTGCAAAGATCATCACACACAAACACCTACACGCACTCATCTACCCCAAACAGCAACATTAAAACCAACAACAGCCAAGTCACGGCCACTGATCATCCAAGTACAATACGACCTTCCACATGGAAACCTGTGTCGGTTTGACACGTAGCACCTACTCAAACCAAGTAGGACCAAGCACACCCACTGTGGCAACGGTTTATCCTCCCAATGATAATTAGTCCAACCATTACACGAAAACTGCTCACGAATGATTTAAAGTGTTTTTCTTTAAGTTTCTGATCGTCTTTCTGATATCACCTGGAACGACGTCAATGCTGAAGCCACTTTTGAGCATGACAGCTACACTTTTTTTTACTTTGCAATAAGCTCCACAAACATAACTTGCCCCCATCCAATTATTCAACACACAACCCATTAAATGTTCTTACTCCCTCTGGTTCAGATCCAGTGCTTTCCAGTACACAGTGTTTCCCTCAGAAGGGATGCTTAGTTTTTAAGTGCCTTTTTAGCTTTCTTGCCATCATGTTAGCTTCAGTTAAATCCCCCCACAACAAATGATGCACACAGGCTGAAGGCCGTCAACATCCACAGTCCAGCTGAAGAATGAAAGCAGTGCCTCTCACGGTAATTTCTCCAGTGTTTTTAATCTTTGTTTGATTTTATCTGCAAAAAGTGATTGGCTTTATGTTCTCACAAATGTTACCCTGCTCACCATCAGTTAGTACCTTTGATGTGTACAAATATTCCTCTTTTTTTCTTGAGGTTTCAAATTAAACGAATTACTTTTTGAAGCAATAAAAACAATATTCTTTGGTTGACACAAAACCTTGACTTGTCTTAAAGCACACTGGGTTAACGTATCCAAAGAAAGACCAAGTGTGCCCAGCCTCCAACCTCAGAATCCAATTGATCATCAATAATATGTGCTGTCACAAACCTGATCAACAGAGGCTCCAAACTACACGACCCAATGGACCCACTCCTGGTCCAAGACACCACAGGACGTCATGTGTATTTTGGTTACACAAGCTATTATAGTGGTGGTTTTAATGTGGTGGCAGATCAGGACATGAATGGTCCTGAGGTGGGAATCTTGGAGACAGCAGGAATGTGAATTGCCCCCGACAAGCACAAAAACATAGAAAGTGATCAATGGCAGCCTTAATTGCTTTGCATTGCACAGGTTCATTAAGGAGTCAGGTATGTTAATGCTTAGGCTTTTTACAAGGACAGACAGTAATCCTCTTTTAATGAGCTCCCACAGAGAGGAGACAAAGGCCAGTATTTGAACTTTTTTTTTTTTTTTTTAGAAAACTAACATTTTGTTTTAAAGCACAAATCACAACAGAGTCCAGCGATGAGGGTTTGAATGTGACTTTTGGCCAACACTACGCTAAAAACTAAACAAATGCACTTGTTAGGTTTAAGATTGAGGTTTTAGATGTGAGCTGTAGCCGATTCAAATGTGAGTTCTATCATCACGGTTTTGTGTAACACTTTCTCATATTTGCTTATAACAGCAGTGTACTCTCAATTTTTGAATGAATTTGCATGAAAGTTGGTCAGTCACAGGTTCTAATCAGACCGTGGGTCATTTCTCCATTGTACGATATTTGAAGCAATGTTCAGCTATTTCAGTTTATGAGGTATCCAAGCTGTTAAATTCATAAAACGTGACAAACAAATAATCGATCATTAAAAGAAACAAAGGATGGGATTGACGCCAAAAAGCCATTTTATTAAAACGCCGAGGGGAGATGAATCAGATAATCCAAAACTACAAAAAAGAAGGAAACGGAAATTGAGTAGAGGGTTTACTGGTAAGCTGAAGGATTTTTATTGACTGTTCTTATTGCTTGTGGAAAAAGTGGACTGAAGGCTTTCAATAAAACACAAACATCACTTTATAAAAACTAACAGATCGAAGCATGATGACACTGTGTGAAGAAAAAGTGCTCAACTTAAACACTGAAGTGAGTGAGGAACACACAGGACGGAAAGAGGAATTAATGAGATGATATGCATAATTGAGACCACAAAAAAAAAAAAGCAATTATATTTTACTTCCATCCGCAGAAATGCAACCACAAGCGCTCTGCACACAGCCTTTGTAAACTCTGCTGAGATTAACCGCTTTTTGCTGTGACCAAACACAAACAGGAAACAAATCCCTGTGTCCCATTTCAAGTGTTGATGCTGCCCTTGAAGCGCCACAGCATGTTTCTTCAGCTTCAAAAGCACTGAAAATAATTCTAAATAGAACTATTTCTATCTCAGAAATGAACCGGAGGGCAAAGCAAAGCAAGCTGAAATGCATCCTCACAACCTTCCCTAGCGTCGCTCAAACTTGTGTAAATTACAGAGCGGGGAGCAGCCGGCTCACTATCACACAGAGATAACACCAGGTTTCCCACGCTGTCTGTTGTCTCCAGGAAGTGGAACCAGCTGAGCTCTTTGAGGTAGAGCTTGTAGGCCCTGATGGAGTCTGGGGGCAACGGGAAGCAAACAGGAAGCAGAAGCGAGGAACAGAGGAGTGATCTGCCCCTCTAAGACACCCGAGACAAAAAAAACAAACCACAACTCCGGGAAGAAAAATGTTTGCCATTTTGTTTGGGAAATCATCGCCATCCAATGGGAACAGAATATGCTAATGTATCTATAAATAAGCTACTCGGAGTATACGAGGCTAGAATTAGACTATTTGAAAACATTAAACTGCATTTAATGTTTTCAAAACATTTTCATATTCTGACAGTTTAAGAAAGAAAAAAATGGGATTGTTCAAATTTCTCAGTCTGCAATTTGGATTAAACTCTGACAACTGAATTGGCAAATGAGCCAAGTAAGACTTCCTCCGGGCACTCGACATAACGTGGACACCAAATATATTCAAATATCATAGTTTTTTAAGTATTTATGAGCCATAAATAAGCTGCAGTGTCAATTTAGCACCCTAGAGTGAAAAATTATAGTTTTAAAAACCAAAGAAAAAGCTCAGCTTTGACGCTGAAAGAGCAGAGAGTTGAATGATTTAAAGAGAGCCTCCGACTCAGTCTAGTTCTTACTGAAATGCCCATTTAAAACAGCGGAAACATTTTGGGCCCTTAGACGTTCATCGAGTTTTTGTAGACAGGATCCGAACCTAAAAATAAAAACTGTGCGTACCCACCTCTCGTTTCCTGTTCCCCATATCGTAAATCATAAACGCAAAGAAGTGCTTGGACAAGTATTTCAAGCACTAGAACTAGATTTTGTGGGAATTCAAAGTCTGACAAAAGCACCGCCTTGTGTTTTCAGTAAAGAAAAGGTAAACTTGGAGTTTTATAAAATGTATGCCAAGTGTCGCATCTGCTGCTGAGATTCAAGTACTTAACAGACACACCTCCAAGTGCTCGCACGCGCAGGTCGAAGCACGTGAACGCTGGATTAACCCTGAGCCATAACGGCACTTCAACATTCATGTGGGAGCCTGGATCACAGAATACAATACAGCTGTGGGTGAGGCTGAGAAATCATTAGCATTCAGGGCCTGCTGATGGTGAAAGGCCTGCAGTGAACGCACACGGCCGAGCCAGATTGAATTAGACCAAACTCCAGACGTTCAGGTAAACAAAATAACAAATTCAATGAATCTAAACAAATTAACGGCCCACAAGCAAACCGAGGAACATTTGCTGAGCCAAGGAAGAGGAATTAATGACCAGAAGACAATCGGTGGCTTAAAAACCTGATTAACTTCAGGTCAGCGAGCTAATAAAACATCCATCCATTTTGGCGCCGAGATCATCTCATTCCTTCCGCCCGATTCGGCAAAAGTGATTTAAATACTGAGGCCGGGCCCAAAACACACAACGCGGGGCCAGCAAACAGCACCGGTGGAAAACAAGCTGAAACTCGACAGAGCCACAGTGAAGCTCTGTGACATTTCAAGCCATTCTCCGCAGTGCCTTGACATTTCGGGGCTCGGCTGAGGAGCATTTCAAGTCTTGAATGAGAAGTAGGGAATGCTGATGGGGGCTTGATAAACTAAACATTGTTCTCTCACATTAATCAAGCTTTTATAGTCATTAGTTAGGTGAAAAACGAATTGAGAAGAGACTGGGAGACTGCTTTCATCTTTGTGTCCAGAGTGGAAATTGGGTCATTAGAGGTAAAACTGAAACGCTTTGACTTACTTAAAAGCCTTCAACACAACCAACACGCATCTTTCGCCTGCATATGAAGCCAAGACCTGCAGCCAGTCTTATACAGTACAAAAGACAGACATAGCCTCCAGTCATGAAAGGTGAATATTAATAAAGGATCTACTGGAATCCTGCGGTGCTAGGAAAACAAGTAGTGCTTCTTTGGCATTTCATCTTTCTCTTCTCTTCCAAAAACACGCTTCTCTCCCTCAATATTCTCTTTATCTCCCTCCATCCATCTCCTCCCACTGCTCCTCCTCTCCCTCTTTACCGCCTTGTTCCCTCGCCCACACAGACAGTGTCAGGCAGCACACATCACCTCTCACACACACAGTAATTACACGAACTAACTGTGTGTTATCCTATGTGATTACAGCCCTGTCAGAGCAGACCGAGGACTGCGGTTAGAAAGTCGAAGCTGCAAAAGGACGGTGCAGAGAGAGGTGGCGATAAAGTGTTAACAAAATGGTCAACAGCCACGTGTGGATGCAGTCAAACACTTCCAACATTCTCAAAGGAAACTTTAAAGAAGGTTATTGTCTGATTAACAAGTGACTGGAGGTTTAGAGTTTCCTCTGACCCAAAAAACTCGACAACTGGTCAATAAATCCATCCAACGGAGGGCGCTACAGCCTCACCGGCCACAGTCAGGGGCTTGGAAGGGTGGTTAGGAGCTGGTGTCACACTAAAAGACCAGTTTCACATGCACGGAAGCAAACACTGAAGCTCGGAGGGGCAACAGTGGAGCCGCACCCAACTCGGCTGATGCTGATAAATGCTAAGAGCGCTTATCACACCGAATACATCTGGGCGGCTGCTGCTGGAGACATGCATGTGTGTCAATGTGACACCGGGCAGCAGGGTGACCCAGGGTGATGATCAAACACTAAAAGAAAAAAAATAAATGAATAAAAAACAGGAGACGCCGATAGGGATTCACCCTGCTGAAACATCTGTCTCAGCTCCTGGGATGATTCTGGGAGCTGTCACTATCCACCCAAAAACTACAGTAGCTAAAGAAGAGGTACATTCATGCTCTCTGACACTGCTAATACATATGCCAGCAGAGACACATCAGCCGTCTGTGACATTTTAAAGACCTCTCACGGACTGCAAAAAGTGCCGTTATTAATAACAAACATTAAAAGGGACTGATCGAGCACATTTTGGTGAACGAGAGTTTTTAGCAGCGTTCCGTTTTTGTTACGTCTTTGCTTTCACAGTGTCTGTTTCATTGTGCTTGGATTCAAAGCGCCTTCACATATAGGGCTCTGAAATTGTGTTGTACAGTATCTCTACAAGAACAATAAAGTTTTATTCAATTTAACCGTGATTTTTGGTGCAAAACTACACAATCAGGATGTGAAAGCATCCAGAGGCGTGATGACTGGGGTCAAAGTGCAACCCTTTATTAGGATCCAATTTAAAAATTTGGCTGGAGCCGAGAGGATTTGAGTAATCTCGTCTCTTTGGCGTATCCGTCTCCGCTTCACACAGAGAGGCAGAAAAACCCACACATCATGGTTTCTCTCTTTCCTCATTCTGCTGCCATTAAAAAAAAAAAAAGGAAAAGGGAAAACTCAATAAAAAGCTATTATTAGCACGAGTGGCTGCAGCCAGGCAGATTCATTTAGATATTTTATGGTCAGGTTGTCTTCTTTTTTTAAAAGGACAACACATCAAGGACACAATATGCTACTGTTAAATGGATATTCCTGGATGATTAAATACATATTTATATATCAACTGCCTCTTGTACGACACTGATTTTTAATTCTCATGTGATCGTTTAATCTGTCACATGCTTTAATGCTAAAATAAAACCTTAAATAACTATCAGGTAAGTCTGACACCACTTTAATACCAGCTATGGCCTTTTTTTTTTCCTCTTTTTTTTTTTTTACTGAACTCTGCTTAATATGACTCAATCATGCAAGTTTTTTCTAACAGTTCCACCTTTATTTATCTGGGTTGATCCCACTGGGATCAGGGCCGTGCTACAAGTGTAGTAATATGCCTGCTACCTGTAAAAATGAAGAAATTTAATATTTTTGTTTTCATGTCACGTCTTGAACTTACTCTACCGCCACGTTTGAACATTTTACACAAGCCCGTGCGCTCTGTCCTTTAAAGCCCGGCTGCTACAGTAAGTCGCCCTGTGCTAATTCCGGCACTCTAGCCGGTCTCATATTAACATGGAAACAGCCCCCAGACGTTTATGTAACCCGATCAACAGGCTTTTAAGTTCAGTCGGGCGACTCAGTCTGCTCGTGACACAAAACAATGCTAAGCTACTGAATGGCTCAGTAACAGTTTGTTCTTTCAACACTGATCTGAACCATTTGCTCAAAACAGGTATGAATGAATTATTAATCGTCTTATGATTTGATTTCTTTAGCTTCCATATGTCAGCAATGTGACATTTGCATTCGAGGAAAAAAAAAAAAAAAAAACAGCTTCAGGCAACAATGTTTTCAGCTTTTCTTCACTGTAATAAAATCTGTGGTTTTGTGGTGTAGATCTCTTAAAGAGAGGGTCAGTGAATTCAATTATCTTTTAGACTGAGCTGAGCATGTGCCAAATGTGGGACCTAATTATTTATCTACTAAATTATATAAATGCAAGATTAAAGATACTTTGTCTTGGCAAGGGTTCCACTGATTACAACCAACCAATTCCCAGAAAGACAGTCGTTTCTCACCGAATGATTTTAACGTCGACTCACTGATATTTTTATTTGAGTTATTTCTGGGTATTTTGGAAGCTTTACTCACGCAGCGATTTCCTCCAAAGACTTGGGTTAAAAACAATAAATAATAATATTAAGTTCAGCATTAAAGTCATAAATTCCTCCAGATGAAAGACAGGCCACGCAGCCAGCTGAATATCCAAACAAACCACAGAGCAGTCGGCGCGCCGAGTGTGTTTTGTCTCTCTTTATTTGGGGCGTTTGGGGCTTTACACATACAAATGCTGTAATGGAGATGGAACTTGAAAAATCCAAGCCAAACAAACCAGCAGTTTGGAGGAGGATGCTGAAACGGGCCCGTTCACGCCTCCATTCAAACATCCAGCTGACCTGAGATCAACAGCAGTGGCCTCGGAGGAAATGCAGCTTACACACCAGTACACACAGGCGAGGTGGAGAGGAGGTGTGTGTGTGTGTGTGTGTGTGTGTGTGTGTGTGTGTGTGTGTGTGTGTGTGTGTGTGTGCAAAAGGACTGAAATACTA